>WHPZ01586169.1:3538-122348 GCA_016617965.1 Macrosiphum rosae
ATTGAAAAAAATGTATGCCTATATCGTTTTACGAATAGGCACAAAATATTAAACGTTTATATTAACCATATATTCTATAAGTATTATGTATAATATAAAATAGCCGTTATTACATTGCAATTTATCATGTGACTATATATCATATTGTGAGCTAGGAAATAGAAATCATTAACGTCAATAATTACCATGATTTATTATCATGAGTAATACACTAATACACTAATCAATGAGAAAAATTCAATAAACGGATGATGTTTTTTTTTTAAATTGTGAATAAATATTTATTTTTTTTTTGTATAATGTATAATCGTACAATATTATATAATGTTCAATACATTATTTAGTATCACATTATCACCTAATTAGTTTTGTCAGACAAATTTAATACTTTTACAGTTTTACTCTATGTATTTTTTATTAATTATCTGTTTATTGTTCAATCATATATAGGTATATAGCTAGTTATTGACTGTAAAGTATTATTAAAGTGCATACTTCGAGTTAGTTAAAAAAATTTAAATAAGTGATGTCACTCTAGTAGTACCTAACCTAACCTAACCTACTCTAGTAGTAGACTTCTAGTAGGTCCTTGTCAGTTATTATTCAATTTTTTTTTAAATTACATTATAGAATAGTTATTATAATATTAAATCATATTATATAAAAAACCAAGTCCTTGTGATTAATATATTTTGAATTAAAACAATATAATCAGAGGATGATCAGTGAAACAATGAAAATCATATCCATGAAATGGCTACCAGCATTACCTAATATTTTAACACCAGTTAGATAGAGAGAGGCTCTGGTACATATAACCAAACAAAGCCGGAATGTTGCAATTTTTGTTATATTATATCAAATGTTGGATAGTACACCCAACCTCAGGTTAAAATCAAGAAGACCCTCTGGACTCTGGAGTATAGCAAAGAAACTGGAAATATCAAACTTTGATGGCACGAAGGAGTGGCGTAAAAATTGGACAACAACAGGTAGGTATTACCATGACAAATTAGATAGATATCATCACAGTTGTACTAGTTTTGCTCAGTAGATACGCATCTCCTTCACTTCCGGCCATATCGTAGTTCTCCACTTCTCATTGGTTCATTTTTTTCTATGTTATATATGTATATGTATATGATTGACAGCCAATAAGAACTGGAGAACTACGCTAAAGGCGAAGTAAAGAGCGGAGGATGCTTATCAAAATACTGTGATGATACCTATCTAATTTGTCATGGGTATCATTATTAGCTTAGTGCCTACCCGAATAACTGAGTGTCAGGCATGGATTTTCAACGAGGTGTATGGTCTATACTTAAAAGAATTCGAACTGGGCATGGCCAGTGCGCGACACCATGATATTCAAATTGGGTTTAAAATAAAACTGTGTGTGCGACTGTGGTTACTGATTTACTGGTTACCAGTGACGTCATTTCAGTTTTCAATAGAGGGATCAGGGAGGCAAAGGTTTTGAGTGTCTTCTTTTTTTTATTTTTGAAAATATATCAACTGCATTATTTATAAATCAATTTTACCTGATTCATCACTTATAGCCTATACTCTATTACTACCCATACATACAATGTGTAGTGTGTACCGTGTACGTCCCCACATACGTCTAAATATAAACATATTCCAACTATCAATTAGTAGGTAATCATTGTGACGATAATTTCTTAGTACATAGTATAATATTTTCTGAAAATATTAGAAAATAGTCATGTTTTTGCGCTAATAAAATATAATAGTGGTAAAACGACAACTGGGCACCGGCCCATTGGCCCGCTTTTAAAATCAGACAAGGGCAACTCCCTACCTTGCCCCCCCCAAATGACGCCACTGCTGGTTGCAACAACCAAACGATACAGCATATTGTGACGGAGTGCCCAAAGAAGAAGTCTAGACAAGGTACCAATGAAGAAATGCATGTGGTAAATACCAATACATTGAAATGGACAATAATTGGACATTAGCTTATTATGGCATTCTGTGAAATATAACTATATATTTACTATTTAGTATCTCTGTAACTTGTTGTATTAATATTTTCATTTTTAGTTTTGACATTTTAACTTTTATCTGTTATATTATTTATTACTTATATATTACCATTTATATTTATTCTAATGACGATTAGTATAACAGCCGTACGAAATAAATAAATAAATTACAATTATATTGTTATTTTTCGCTTAGATCCAATTTTGGAAAAATTTCTAATTTCAAATATTCATAACAAATACTGTTGAATAACAACTAAAACTATACCGATTTTGACAAAAAAACAAAAAGCTTAACGGAAACGATAGATTATAGTCCATAGATATAGTCAGCTTATATACTTTAACCTTCCATATTGGTGGATAGGCAATATAACACTCGTTTAAACATAACATCTTGCACGGCGAAAACAGATGAAAAAAAAATAATATTATTTAAAATACTGTTATATTAAGAAAAACAAAGTAGGTAAAAAATAACAAATAGGTAACCATTGTTGTACAAGCTAAGTATTTATGTTTGTTGTATTAATTATAAAACTTATATTGTATTTATTGAAATAAAGAAAATCGTTATGTACCTAACAATTGTATAACTCAAAATTTAAGTATAGGTATAATAAATTGATAAATTTCAATCTAAAGATATACCTACACATAATTTCACTATAAATTACTTTTTTTCAAATCCAAAATGTATTACCAATTTTTTCGTAATATTTTGTAGATAAGGGCAAAATTGTTTTCACATACAATAACGCAGTAATTTTCAAAAAAAAAATGTTTCGAGCAGTAAAATATTATTATACTTGGCTGGAATTTGCATCAGCTGCTTAAATCCATTTAATATTATATAAGATATTTTGTGTACCTAAGTCGCGTGTTAGGTATATTATAAATTATAATGCGTGCTATGTGATATGTGCATACATAAGAACATAAACATCCGAAGAAACGGAAAAAAGATATATCGACCAATAATCTATTGCCGGGAACTATTAGGTTCAGTGGCAGATACAAGGGAGGGGTGAAGGGTGGTTCACCCCCTCCCGCTTGCGCTGTATCTTAAACGTTATGTATTATTATAATATTTGGCTAAACAAAAAGGTAATTTCATTTTTAAAAATTCGTAGGTTTAGACGTATAGTACCTACTGGTTACTTCAGTATAATTTTCTTGATGACCAATATTATGTATACATAAATCCGCATTATCGATACACTTATGCAATGGCGTCACATCCTACAGTATACAAAGCAAAATGAACTACGCAAAAATACGAAAAGTACGATCAGCGCACGATGAATCTCATATTATAATCAAAACAAATATTTCCAAAACTCCTCCAACCCCGAGATTACCTATGAAAAAATGTTGACGATCGATCGTTTAACCCATGAACAAAAAATAAATAGACTATAGCTTGTGGTGTCCGTTTAGTTGTATATTGCTTTCATGCCCTTCCAACATTTCACAAACGTCGTGAAAAATTCGTCGAACTTTCCATTCAAACAAAATTACAATCATAAACGAAACATTGCAAAATCAGAAATGCCAATTTTCGATTTCTAATATTTTTGATGTTTTCACCTTGGGGACTTGAGTACTCTTTGGATTCTTGCAGGATTTCGTCGTAAATCAACTATTATTGTGGTTGTACACGGTCGTACGATAGTCGGTGAATTAATATTATTAAAATATTATTATCATGTTCGAAACGATGGAAAATCAAAATCGAACGAATTACGAGATCCGTCGGTGGGTGGGGACGTAGGATATTATTTTGGATGTGCGCTCTGTCGGTACTCGCCGTCCGTCGCCGCCGTCTTCAGTCTTTGGTGTGCCGGCGTCCGCAGAGTAGGAGAACACGCGCGTATCACACGTCCCGTGTCCCGGTACCGCGGCGAACAGCCCGCCAGTTTTTACTCGTGTGTTGCATCGCGCGCCAAAATTTAATATTATATTATTAAAATAATAATCGAGCGTTTAATTATAAACCGTAACCGCGAGCGCCGTGTGATCATCGCCGCCGTCGTAATTATAATTTTTTTTTATTATTATCATAAATAATATTGTTAAAACGCGTTTTCTCTCGAGGTGTCCGCGACCGAATTTCGAGCCCGGTGAAATTTTTTTAATCGTTTTTCACCCTCGTCGGACGGCAGTACGCTCGCCCATATTTATAAACGCGTGAAAAGTGCAAGCCCGACGTCTCGTCTAGTTCACGACGGTCGTTCTCCTCCGACACAATTTGCAGAGTAAGTCAACACAATCATATTTTATAGATAGGTACATTCCGATACGATTGATTCACGGAATGTTCGATTTGATTTAAGCTAATTTTCGTCAAAACCATTGATAATATACTATAATGACTGGCACCTTTTTTTATATCGATGTGGCTAAATTCCTAAATCTACACGTAGTTCAAGCTCTCTAAGGGCTCATAGGTTTTTCTTAGACCAATACAAATATACAATATAGGGTGTCAAACCTATATTCAAGGACTGGATTTATGAAAAAATATATATTAAGGTCGACACGTGCGTATTGTATGCTTAATAGTTAATAGGTACTAAAAACTTATATTATGGTAAGTACCTAATTCTTTTTAAATATATACCCACTTTTATTATTTTTTAACAAACTCATAATATATGTATAATATACGTAAATGAAAAAAAGAGTTGGATAAGACATAATGAAAATATAAATATTAGCATATTATCATAGATTATAATATTTAGAACTTCTAAACAGTTCGTATGTAACTTCCATATAGATACATAAAATTATAAAAATATAAATCAAATATTATTTTGTGTTCTTAAAATATTTGCAATACTTGTTTGTTTCGTCTACGATACAAATTCTTAGAAGGCTATTTGTAAATTTAAAGTAGGCACTATAATTAAATGTTTACACAGATAGTCTTCGTAGTTGTACACCTATATGGCTATATATATCAACAAAAAAAACACGAATAAAGAATAATAAAAATAAATATAATTATGAAGGTGCAAAAAAAAATGTTCACCTATGTATACAATTCGAGTTAAACGTTTAGAATTAAGCATGTACTATGTAACAACGTTCGTATTAGTTATTCGACATATTCGTTTTTTGTATTGTTTGTGTATTTTTCGATGTATTTTTATTAATTGAGAGTTTGTTGCGTGGATATTACCCAAATATACACAAAAATATATTATATCGTAATTTACTCAACAAAAAGTTTGTCGGCATAAAAAATTCCCGTGGGCGGTTTCTTTTAATTTATATGGGTTATTCGTCATCCGTCAAACGAAATCTTGGATTCCATGTACCTGTAACAACCTTGCACTTCATCGTGCTCCGTCACGGGATGAAGTCATTTTCTCGGAGTCGATTATTGTGTGTAGGTACGCCGCGACAGCCGCCTTAATCACAAACAATATTACGACAGGACGTTTTTGGTTGATATTCTAATCATTGGTCGAAAAATTACATTTAGAGTTGTATATTATATTGTATACTATAATGGTGTACTTACGTCTTCGGGACCGACAGCCGAATGTATAAATGTTATTTATTATATTAGATAACTGGTAACTACTTATATATATTTTACATACATAACTACATGAGTATTATTTAGGTATTAGGTATACGTATTTAAATCTTATAATAGGCAATCCATTTGTATCACATCACATAGGATACAAACCGAGTGCACAATTTGCAAATGACGAATTAAAAGACCATTACACGCCTCGATAGTGCTCATTAAAGCATATTATTATTGATATTAAAATATACTTGTATACAGTATACATCGCAGATGATGATCGACCCTAGTGGCGATCGGAATTGATTTGAATATAATAAGTACGTTATCGCCGTTAATCGTTATTATAATATAGTATAATAGTCATTACTCATAAGTCAAACGGAAGACTACGTGAACGGAAGTGTGTAGTCGTATAATACTCCTATATACACGTACAATTATAACTACACTGACCGATTTTTTTCCGGAAGTTACTCAACGCCCGGCACACGCATTTCCTATTTTCTTGTGCAGCCGACAGCCTTTTTATTTTTTGCATGGTCCTCGTATTGTTTCAACTTTTTTTTTTTTACAATTTGGTATCTTGAACATAACTTTTTTTTTTATTGAACAACATTTTATTTACAATCTGTAATTACAATATATATTACAATAAGTAAATGTGATGGAGATGATTAGCGGGAGGGGGGAAGTCACCCATTGGTGACACCCCAGAGCATAACTTAAATAGTTCAAACTTAAATCGCGTAAGTATCTAATAAAAATCTGTTTTTGGTAATATTTCCATTTTTTTTGATATATCTTTGCAAATTATTATTAAATTGGTAGCCGCCTATTTTTTAATATGAAATTTCGAACAAACTGATACCTAAGTACTACGTTTTTTGTATGTAATAGGTAATTGTATGTAATGTAGGTACTATTATTCAGTTTTGGCTTGGTCAAGAATTTAAGATTACGTTTTTATTTATAACTATGCCATATGAATTATAATTTTTTTTTAAACTACGTATTTTAGACTTTTAAAGCTTTGTATATTGTATTTCATCTATGATCTATATAACTTAGAAATATTAAATAGTTTTAATTCATTTTGTATACAAATTATTTACAAATCATATTTTCTGAAGGACTGTACTATTTAAATACCAGTTTTAATGTTTTTCTGTCAGTTGGTTAGTCAGCTTTGCCATAAAATTGATGCGGGAATAGATCATTGGTATAAATAGGTTAGGTTTGTGTGCACTCCTACGTTACTGTGACTAATTCTAAACTGTAGAGTAGGTACTTATTTTATGTTATACATGTATGTATATTTTCAATAAATATTAATATTCATACACTTTTAATCTAATTATATTATCAAGTCAAATTAATTATTTAAATGAGAAAATCTTTAAAAAAATGTATTTTTTAATTAAACGTAGGTACTAGGTACACATACTGTTTTTTTAATAAGAAAACATGTGGATACCAACTATGATAGAACTATAGAAGTATAAAAATAATAATAAAATTATGTTAAAATAAAATATTTATTACTTCATGGAAGGGCATTAAAGTTTATGTAATTTTATCTTCATTTCATACATAATAGTTTAATGATGACAATTCTAATATTTGCTTGGTAATAATGCGAATATATGACAAAAGATTTCAATACACATTACCATTAGGTACATTATTTATTAATCGTCGATAAAATTGAAATGGACATAAGATATGGACATATTTAAATATCTTATATCATATATAAAAGATATTATCTGATATATCATATAGATAAATTTCAAGTTCTCTTTTAATTGATAAATAGTTGTATTCATTCAACATCAGCCCATCATTCGTTTTATAAAAAATCTACGAATGGTACAACAACATGTAATTCTTAAAAACATGAACAATTTTTAAAAATTAAACATTTAATAGGTAACTATCTGGATAAACTTATTATTTATATTAATTATAATAAATTAGACGCCAAGTAGCTATCTACCTACTTATTATAAATTGCATTTTTATTAAACATGTATATTGTAGTATATACGTCCTATAAAAAGTATTATTTTGTAATTATTTATTATTATAATAAATACATAACAAGATACTTGTTGAGCGTAGTTACGTATACAAACTACCTATAAATAATAAGGAATTCAAACGTATAAAAGTATAATAGTATGTAATATTATGTTCATAATATAATTATCTGGCTAACTGGCTACTTAATTTTTTTTATTTCAAAATATCTTTGATCTACTTCAGTTAGTTAAAATGTTCTAAACATTCTTGAACTAATAACAAACAAAAATATGATTTACGTTTAAGAAACTTGTAAACATTACACAGCCGTATTCTAGTATAGGTAGGTACTAGGTACTAAATTGTATAATATAAATGCAGTGTCACATATATATGAACACAACATACATAGATATCGAGTGTGGAGAAATACCCGTCCTCGCGCTTCGCATCTCCGCCACCATGTGCACCGCGTAGGTCTATACCAATCGGGAACCGGGGTAATATTGTGTTGGTCACGATTAGGTCAAATGTTAAGTATGGAGCTTCTTATCGAGTACATCACCCGCTTAGGGTCGGCCGGATAGATACTGCAGGTACCTCAAAAATCTCAAATTGATTTATTGTCACTTGCAGTATGACCACCAACGGCCGGTATGCTCGAGTAATTCAATCCATGGTTGAGAAAATAGTTATGGTGATGAGCGAATAGAATATTGCCACTGAAAATACAAAATACCACCGTTTGGTCAATCGTTTCTGAAGTGTAATATACAACATCCATGCTCTCTGATTTACTGATATACCGAGGTACACGGTCAACACGAGATTATACCTAACATGACTAAAATGTACACTCTTATTATTGCTATTATAGCTGAGGATTTAAAAATAAACGTACAATTGTTATTATACAACATTACGTTTATGATTGTTGATGACTGATAAAAATAAAGTGAAGATGCGTTTAAAACTCCCACGTTTTTGGTCCAACGTTTTCTTAGACAGTTTATGACGTTACCCTATAGATAATGTATTATTTCAATCGAATAAAAACGTTATGTAGTCTTACCTACATTAAGATTTTTGTAGACTAAAATGTTTTTATTTTAATCGTGGTCTTTAAACTTTTAGTTTTAGAATTTTAGCTGGTATACATATAATAGGTACATTACTACTATTTTTTTTATATATATTGCTATATAGTATATAATATCTAGAATTGTCACTAATCGCTTTATATTTTACGAACAAAAGTGAAACGCTGTTCTATTTGATTGTGTAATTTTCTGAACCATTATATTGTTATTAGTTTATTTAATAATAATAATTCAACGACGATTGAGTATTTGAGTTCTGCGTCTAAAAGAATTTGATGTCTACGAAAAAATGAACGCATGCACACCCAACTGGGCGCACACATGTCAACAGCTGTAGCATCACACCTGTCTCGTTTTTTAAATTTAATTTTAATAATAGATTATTCATTCAAATATTCAATAATAATAATGATTATATGACTGGCGTATTAACTATATTATTATTTATTTCATAACGATATTTTCTTTACATTATATTTTTCTTCATGGGATACATTTCCAACTGTCAAGGTTTCATAAAATCAAGTGAACTGTATGCATATTGCATATATATTAATTCTCAATCGTTACATGGATCATAACGTCTAGATTTAGTATTTTTCATAGGGTTCTAGTTGATGTATTCCAAGACTTCGTTCGTGGACAGGTTGAGTCACGTTTTAAATTTAGATTTTTGCGAAATGGACGTATGCCAAACGGAGTAGTGCTTGGCCAAAATTACCGAACCGCACAAATAATCATGAATGAAATATAAGCCTATCCGGTAGGAGTCATGTTTATATCTTGAAATGTCAATTGAACAAGAAGCCCTATGTAGACATGTATAGTTGATAACAAATGTTTAAGAGTCGTTGTGCTGGAAGTGTCATGTTCTCGGCAAAACAAATGGCCTTGAGGGCTTGAGAAAAAGTGTTCATACGACATACAGAATATAAAGTATAAAGTAATAAGCGAATAAATTATAAACAACATAATACTATTATTAACCCATTATAAAAATGAAATACCTATAATAAAGATTTTAAGAACATGTGGTATAAATTGTTATACCTGCAAACACATAATATGAAATTTTAAACTTTTTAATATCTTCTTTATAGTACGAATTTTAATATGCTTATTGATTTCAATTCAACTTTGTAATTTGTAAAATAAATGAGCACTGGAACTGAGAATTTATATCGAATGATCATAATATTCCATACATGGCGTTAGACATATTTTTGTAATTGGATGTGTGGGAAGTACACCTACAGTGGAGTATGTTCAATGTAGAGTTATTATAACAAAGATAAGATATAGCCCGATCCAAAGACAAAAAGCCCACTTTAGAACATAAATGGTTAAGATTTAGGTGTATTGCACATTATAATATGTATTTATGTCTAATATATTGTTGAATACCTAAGTGAATAAGTTAAATGTGCACCTATATCCGCAATTTTAAATTAGTGAATCACAGATGGTTTGTGGGCACTCGTACTAAATGCCTATAATCTATAATCTATATATTTGTACAAATTGTACTTGGGTAGGTATGGAATATTATTTTAAATTTTAATCGTTATAATAAATCGTTATTGTTAGTAAATAGTGGCCATCGATGTTTTGTTAGCTATTGTAGTTATAGTACATAAGACTATAGTTTATAACAAGGCTAAACAACAAATGTGAAACTATAAAGAAAGTGATCGATTTAGCAAAATTGTGACGGGGTACGTAATGAATTCTGCGTAAGGCGTACATTTGATTTATTATAATATGCTCGTGGCGAGACTATACAAAGATTGTAAATAATTTACCTTATAACAATAGTCAATAGTACTTATATAGTTATATCTACCAATGTGTTTGTGTATATAATATATACATAGCTGGTGTATAAATAAAACGTATGATAATCTAACGATTCGCGCGATATTGCAATAAGCAATAAAATAATGCGTTATCCGCTGTAAATCTCAATCCGGATAGTCGTCTATCGATTCGCGTGAACTTATAATATGCAAACGCGAAACCGGAGTGGCCGTCTATTTTTTCAGAATATAAATAATATTCAATAATAATATATATTGTATAATGTTATATAGTCGGAGTTCAGGGCACTCTCCACTCGCGCTGCGGCTTGTCACGCACCGTCGTCCTCGTCGTAGTCGTCGTCGTATTACCCGTTATACCTGGGTACCCGACGTCGCAGATCACAACCGTACCTATACCGGCTATAGATACCTACACGATATTTCATTATTATTATTATTTTTATTATTTATCATTACTGTTGTTATTATTATATGCACGGCTCGGTCGACGTTCGCGCAGCAGCCCCTGCAATCGTCGGCGGGCATCCGTGGTGTGCGGGGGGGTAAAGTCGGCGAAGGCTGTAGCCGCAGCAGCAGCCAACACACGGATAGACAGAGATAGCTCGATAACGATCGCTGTACATGGCCCGTGGGAATGAAACGCTCACTTCTTCGGTAAATATGGAAATATTGTGCACCGCTGCCTTACACACGTTTTCGCGAGATGCCTAACGGATATCATTTTTCCCGATCGACTGCCGGCGATCTCTGTCACGTAAAACGTGTTTTACAAGCCACATATATATAATATTAATATAATATTATAATATCCTCATCTTCCTTTGCACGGCCGCGGCTGTCGCGCACGCGCGCCCGCTGCAGCACTCGCCCGTGCGTCGGTCGGTGGTTTTGTTTTTGTAATGAGCTCTGTTCGTATAATAATAGTATTATATTATATTATCATAAGGATAAGTATGTTTATACTATACATTGTACTTACACATTATAATATCGTCGGCGTATGCGTTATTTGATATCCATTAAAATATGCATCATAATATTTTTTATTAGGTGTATTAAAAAATATATTTACTTATATGTGGAGATAATATGACCACAGTGGTGGATTAAAGAGTTTCTCACGGAGGGGGAGGGTATATGGTTTGTTACGTACATGTATGTAATGTATATGCAATATATTATTGAAGGTTATAGATTTTTTTTTATAAAACGAAATTCAATTTCTTTGACGATCGTAGTTTTTATTTTGTTTTACCCCACGCCGGGGGTAAATGACCCCCATAAACCCCATACCACATACCACTTACCCCTAGATCCGTCACTGTATGAATGCATCAATGCATACATACATTGATCCATACATGGGATATTATTGTAATATAATTTATAAAGATGTAATTTTTATCCGAACTGTCATAACAAGCCGTTTCCTGCAGCATAAATTATATAGGTATAGAATAATATAGATAGATATTTTATTATTATTACGATGACGTATGAGTTTGTGTGGTTTTCGACCACTAGACTAATCTACAGCACAATATATGTTGTTATTATATACATATTTTATTGACTGATGGATGTATACATTTGAAGTATACAGAAATTCGACGTATAGGACATATTATATGTATATACCTATAGGTATGACGACGACGATTCGTATTCGTTATACATCGTTGTGTTGAGGATTAAACGCTCCACCATAATCCTAATAATTAAGTTTTACTAAGGTATGTTTTGACACACCGTCAAACCGTGGTTAGGTTAGGTTCAAATGTTCAGTTGTGTAAAACGGGGGAAAATATTTATTATTTTGATTTCGATGTTTAATTAAAATAGATAGTCAAGAAACGATTTATGATTAATTGTCTCAAACAATCGTATTCATTAAACATCTATTATTTCACATTTTTAATAAACTTAAGCTATAAATGTAATTATCCGTTTATGTTTTTAATCTGTACACATTCTCGATTTTTAAGAGTCAAGGTTATCGTATTACTATCTAATTATTGCAATATCCTCACCCAAATGCATCGAATGCATATTTATTACTCGATTGGAAATTATAAGTTTCCTGTCGTTTTCATTATACTATCTATATAGGTAATGGCGTAATGTGTAAAACGCTATAATTAATGATAATTATTTTTCTTTTATATTTTTAATCAGAAAGCAACATTTTTTCTTTGTGTCGGTGAATTAAAATTATCTTCAATAACAAAGTTATTACAATTAATGTGTAAAATACTAACCATATTTGAGGTTTAATTTACATAGTTAACATAAAGTTTCTGAGTTTTCGATGAATAATACGTAACTTACGATTATCTTCGAACACTTTGAAAACTAAATCACATTACTGCAACTTACAAGTGAAGGCGGAATGTAAATAATTTACGGATTAGGAGGTACATAAATATATTCGATAATGGATTAAAATTTGTTCGATACATATATAAAAGCTTGTGACCGCCGCATTTTGATGTGTTCGGTGATAAATACGAACTTTTGCAAACCGGACTAAAATCGTGAGTATCGTGTAAATCGTATGCATGCGTGTCGTTTGTTCATCTTTAAATAACTACCATTCACACCTTATACAGAGATATACATCTTACTATTATGCATGGACTTGCAACAATACTACGTTATAATAATAAATATGTATATACATTAAACGTGTATTTTTTAATCTTAATTTATCGTTTTTTTTTTACAATTGTTTTCAGGGTTCAAATGACAGACGCGTGTATATTATGACCACGAGAAGGGCATAGCAAATCGAGATGACTCCGCCGTCATCACGTCCCTTATCCACTCTACTGTTGACTGCATTGTGCTGCAGCACAGTGTTTGGCTTCAATGTGGACGTTAAAAATTGTATCAGACATCGGGGGCCCGAAGGGTCTATGTTCGGGTTCAGTGTAGCTCAACACAAAGAGCGCGGTCGGTCATGGTAAGTTATTATTTTCAAATTTAATTCCACTTCTAAATAAATGTGTAGATATGACACAGTCAACGGTACACGATATTACTATGACATTTCAATATCCTAATCAAATCAATATGACCTATTGGTGGGTGGGGGGGGGGGTACATTATTCGACGTGACTAAATCATATTATCTTCCTTCTCGAATTTAATAATATACAACTGTTTTTATTCTATAATTGTATTGACATTTAAAATTAACAACTACACTCATACAATAGGAAGTACATATTTTAGTATATTATATAGGTATTTCACATTCTATAGGGCATAAAATGACATTTTGCTCGCGGTTTACTTATCCGAGACCTTTAATAGTCTCGACAACGTAAAAATAATAAATTCAATAAAATATTCAAATTGTTAACATTGTGCAGGATGAAATAATATATATTATAAGTTATTTTACCAACAAATTGTACGTGATTAAGTATATAAATCTATAAAATAATATAATATAGGCGACTCATAACGATAACACGTTATTATTTTTATATAAGGCTTCAGAGTAAGTACATCGTACATGTGCGCGTTCCTGCGATGCACTGGTCGAGTAAACAAATATATTATATTATTATCGTGGTCCGAGGTCCGTCGAGTATATAAGTATATATATATATATAAATATATACAATGACATTATACATATATTATATTAAAATTTAAAAGTACCATGGTTGTCATTTTGATTTAAATATTACCTACTGTAAGCAGTGTGAACTAAAAATTTGATGTACATATTAATAAATTATGTTGCTGTAAGCTATGTAGAATCCAATGAAAAAATGAATTTGCCATTTACGGTGTTATTAATTATTGATTATTTATTTATTGTGCGTATAGGTACCATCTGTTATAATTTATATATTGTATATATTCTTATCAAAATTAAATTAAAAACTGCGTTATTGATTATAACCCGAGGAAAATGCATTTGATTGAATACGTTGAGATTTTAAATTAATAATTTGTATTATATTCATAACATTTATGTATAATTCGTTTTTAAGAATTTTCCACTCTTCTCATATTATTAAACAGTAAGTATAAAGTTGTGCACTGACGATAGGGATGCCAATACACATTTATACCATGAATGTGTGCGGGCATCAGAAGGTCGTCAAAAATATAAACAAAAAACAATCCATATTTCTTTATTTTAAATTAACAAAAAAATTCAAAAATGTTATTTAATTGTTTGACATATGCCTATAATACAGGACTCATATAATAGCAGTAACACAGCTTGGTCTCCCCTTAAATTCGACCCTGCAAATTCGATCTTATTAATTAATAATTTTGAAATGTGATGGTTCCGTTATTTTTAGTTAGATATAAATAATAGAATAAAAAAGTCATCACTGTCGCCTGAAATCCCTCAGATATATGCGCCATCGCCTATCATTAAGTCCAAACTATACGTATACGTCTGTAATTCCAACTAAGTGGCAAGCTCCATTAGTTCAGAAAACCGTTGTCATTTCAATTGACATTTGACACTATCGTATTATATATATATATAATATATATATTGACACATTACGAATGACTTGCAATTATATAGACGCTTTTATTTTACTATTATATTATATTGTTCATTATTATGATACCCACGACACTCGTCCGTATGGAGTTTATGTAACATATAATGGCGGTTTTTATTCATTTTTTTTTTATAATATCATTGTTCAATTGTAAAGAAGCCGTTTTCAACTGTACCACTTAAATAATATTATGGATACTACTCGGAACATCTCGCCGACGTCCTTTTGTTTCCGTTCTAACGTCGCCAGATGAATATTTATTATAATTGAACACACTGGACTCATGTCAATGGGCTATATTATAATGTATTTTATCATTTATGCATATTATTGTAAAGAGGGAGTATATTATAATAAACTCGTTGATTTCATATACCTATACATTCATATTTACAATTGAATATTGTATTTCATTAAATAAATACATGAATACGATTTACCTATGCCTAAAATACTTATTGATAGATATTTATTAAAATTATGCTAAATTGTATGATAGTAAAATATCAATCTTTTGGTTCAAAATATTTTCAGAGGTAATAAATAATGATAGTATGATACTTCGATTCTCAAATAAAACAAAAAATTAAGTATGTTACATCTTTCCATTTATAATATTCTCGAGTTATTATTAGTATATTACTATAGAATATATATAAATTAAATACAAATCTTAAGCCAAATAATAGTCTCATATAAAGTTAGCCCTTATAATATTATGTTGGGACGATAGCCATTGTCAAAATGTACTTGAAGACAAATATAAATGTAGGCGGAAATGATAAGTCTTTTTTTAAGAGCATTTAAATCGTATGCGATAATATATTATAAACAAAATGATTTTACGACTAAAATAATGAATGATAGAATATAAGTAGGTATAGCTTAATTATTTCTGAAATCAAAAATAGTTTTATAATTTTATATACTTTTATAGGTAATTTAGTTTTCTAATCAATCAATATTTTTTATTGTATCTACTATAACCTATAGCTATAGACTATGGTAATAGCTGCAGATAATGTTAAATATATTTAAATTCGTAGTTCTCGGAACGTTTTTATTTGGTCATAATAAGGGTTTTTATACCTATTATAATTTATAGTTTTTAACTCCATAAGTACCTACTATCATGATGTTGCATAACTTGAATATGTAAACTGCATGTAAATTACTATTTATTCATATAAACCAAACCCTTAAGCGCATTACTTCCGTTTTAACATTATTATTATTCATCATTATTGTTTTTACAATTAACGAACAGCCCT
This sequence comes from Macrosiphum rosae, assembly GCA_016617965.1. NCBI lineage: Eukaryota > Metazoa > Arthropoda > Insecta > Hemiptera > Aphididae > Macrosiphum > Macrosiphum rosae. Next base: position 19,849 of record WHPZ01586169.1, read on the forward strand.
ATGGTATGTATAATGTCAACTAAACATTATGTGGAACGCTTTATAATAATATTTTTCAACTTTTATTTGTTTAAAATTTAAATATTTTTTCTTAACTGTAAATAACAATCTTGTCAGGATGGACGTTGACTTCGATACACAAAGTACATACTACTATAATACTACGCGCTTAGGTTCTTACGCGCAACACAATATTGTTTCTGAGTTCTGACCTATAAAGAAAATATTATTAGTTACAGTAATATATAGTTTGTGTTTATTTTCAATGAAGTTTTCTAAACATACACGTGGTGCTAAATTATATAGCAATATTTAAAACGTTATTTATATAATATAGATTGGCATATGTAACAGATGTCAGATATCATTAAATATATCAATAAAAATATTGATTTACTTCAATGTATTACCTGATAAATGTATAAATATCAGTGTAGTCAATTAGTATTATACTAAATAAAATCTAATTTTATGAATTAATTCGTTTTTTTTTTTATCATAAAACGATATTTTTTTAAATATTAATATTAATTTTATTTAATGACAATATTTATCAACCTAATGCAATAATTAAATATATTTAAATACCATACATTATACAATATACATATATGATATATTTTATGTGAAAATGTAAAATATGATTTTAATATTTTATTATTTTAAAAATGTAAAAACTACCTAGCTGCGCTGTAATCATATTTACCAATATTTATTTTGTAAACATTTAATTTTATATACATAATACATTAATATATAGTAGCGCCATAATGCCATACACTTATAAGTAGTAATAACTTATGCAAGTAAGTTGTGAACACTAACCACAGTCCACATCTTCTATAGACCAACAGGTACCTTCTTTAAAGGTGCAGGTTGCCAGGGTACTGAGTCAAACGTTTAATTTTAGCATTATACTGAATATGTTTTTATCCTTGACATAGACTCGCCGGAATTAATGATATATTTAACTAAAAGTTATTTCATATTTTCTAAACTAATAGAAGTCAGATGTTTGTAGCCACCTCGTGAAACCACCCATTCTTTTATTTTGTTTATATATGCCTCTTCGAATCATTAGCCAGTAAAATTCCACAGACAGATGCTGGTCCATATTATATTATTCTCATCCATCACCGTCTCTGATTGAAATATATAAACTGAAAGATCCCATTAGCGTGTAGGGAGGGGTAGAAAATAGTAGCGATGCCGTTTCAATAGGTTGCTGATGAGGATGAGGTAGTGGTAGTTGCCCCGTGGATCAATTATTTGTTATGATGCTAGTGTATACGCCTTACGCACTTATTTTGTTGTCCTTAATACCACAGAATATTATTCTGTGGGACGTAGGTACCCAGATAGGCACCTGAAACAGACTATATTATTATAATATTAAGTTTGATTTAAATAAATTAATGGACTAGGGGAAAAAACTTGAACAAGTTTCAACCACACTCGTGCGCTACACAATAGGAACTATATTAACAACATATGGTGCTCGGAATTTAACTCGTAAACGAATGCAAATCAATAGTGTTTTACTATAAATAAATCTATACGCATTTTTTGCAGCAAGCAGTTGAAACAATAAACTGTCACATGCAAATGGATATCTGTCGGAGAACTTCCAGTTTAGTTGAAGCACGTGTATAAATTAAAATATAAAAAATAAACATTGAGTATAGTATACATATTACATTTTATAATTGTATACACTGTTTATATACTCATACAACATGTAGTTAGTATTGTTGGTAGTGGTATAATATTTATTTTATTGATTACCTACTATATTGGTGCTATAAACTGCATTTCATAGAGTAAATATTTAGACTAAGTATTTAAATATTTTAGACATCTAGAGAGATAACTACAAAGAAATATAACTCTTATTCATTTCAAATCCTGTAATTAAATTATAGAAAATTAAGGTTTCATGGAATTAGACTATTAGAGTTAATATTGTTCTATATAGATATGACTTAAAAAATAATTCCTATTGGATAATTTGTCAATTCGTATACCTTTTTGATCACCACCCAAATTATCGTTTTTAGAGCATGGCTGTAGAAAAAAACAAAAAAAAACCCATATGTAACGCTCTGTGTATTATGTTAGGATTATTTAAGGATACAGCTAACGATGAAAACAAACTGCACGGGTAGACTAGAAAAACATTTCTGCAATTTATTGTTATTATTAGAGTGAAAAAAAATGTTTGGCTAACATTTGTCTATTTCTGTTGGTTGTTATTAAACATAATATATAACTAAACATCTATTTTTTTTTATTGATTTCAATACGCATTTAAGTCAACAACACATATGTTTTTATGTATAACAAAATGCATATTATATTATACCTATAATTAAATACATTTTAAATATTTAAGTTTTCAAAATGACTCTTTCATTTTTAGTGTATGAGGTAAAGATTATTTTTTATGACAATACTTTCTTTAAATGGTAATCTAATGCAAGAATTTTTACCTAATTCCATTCTACCATTTTAAACCTTAAGGAGAAAAAGGACGGATATTGTTATTACCATGCACGTGTTGTTCACGTTGAGTTATTCAGGCAAAATTTAGGGCCGACCCTTTCTTAATAACAAGAAAAAAATGAGCCATAATATATTACATACTACATAGTATGTTATAATTGAAAACATGTTTGGATATTTTTCTTGTTCAGTCGAGTAGGTAATATAATAAAATATTGATGATAAATAATATATATTTTGAAAACGTACTATGTATATTATATAATGTTAAGTAAGTATGTTGCGACATTTTATTTTCATTAGAAAAAGCCGCTTGGTAATTGGTATAATATTATTCTGTTGAAGATTTCTAAAATATAATTTATACTAGCATTGACTTCACTTATGAATACACATTAATAGTCATTGCAGTACATAATGTACAAACGAAACTTCAATAATTAATCGGCTTCAATGTTTTTATCACAACCGAATAATAATAATAGAATAAGATGTACTATATGTCTGTACACGTAAATCTCATTAGAACGGTTAGCGATGAAAAATTGTATTATATATATATATATATTAAATATATTATATACACCTACCAATATTATTATACTCCACTGCCATCGGACCAGATGATCCTTCCGGCCGCGCTTGCATATATTATTTAAACGCACACAACCAACCCACGGGAAAACACCTACACGAGTTCGCGTACACACGAAAAAATGGCTATACCTTCTCTCAACAGAAGTTTCGAAGGAAAAAAATGACATCTTGGTGCGTATGTATATAAAATATTATATTACCATCTGGCACATATGGTACTATAAATACGCAGTACATATTGAGCATTTTCATCATAAAAATGCCCCTACAGCCTTGACATTTCGAGTTGACCTAAATATACGTTTTAAGCGAACTCAGCTTGAAATGTCATCAATTTCTTTAATAAAGACCAATTAGGGCCAGAGTAGTTGTTCGCTAATTACTAAATGGATTGAACATGATTTCGGAAATTTTAGTTAGCACACCCATTATGTTAACGTTATCTGTAGATATATTATATTATATACAGAGAGAGAGAGAGAGAGAGAGCACTATAGCGTACCTACCTATAATGACAATATTATATAGTGTCGTGTTTCTGAAATTACAAAGTCTAAAATTTATTGGTTTAAGACAATCTAAAAAAAAATTTTAATACAAAATTTTTTTTAATATTATACTTATTTAACAGTTGAATATACTTAAATATATAACACTAATAAAGTTTAGAACGTTGGTAGTTAAATTTACAATTATTGTATATAAAATTAACGGTTAAATACGGTAGGTACGTAATAATAATGATTATTAATGAACACCGATTAAGTGCAACCATAATAGTATTGGTGTAGCCGTGAGTACCTAAGTAAAATAAACTATAATAAAAACCATCAAATATTGACTCTTGTACGCATTTATAATATAATATTGTATTAATTGAATATAGAGCTGATAAACTAACAATTTATTTATAACAATTAACTATATTCGAAATAAATTGTATATTGTATGAATAAGAGATGCAAGAGTTATTATTATGTTGTCTACTTGTCTATGATCTTATCAGACTATATATTTTATTGTACACATAATAAAACTGCAATTATAATAATACACATGATAATACTATATGTCCAATGTTCATAATACAATATATTTTTGTATTTTACTAACGATTGTTGAATTTTTGATAATCAATTTTAATTAGTACCTACTGTACTTTACAGATTACAGTTAACCGTTTGTATTTTACATACATCTTACATAATATTATATTGTATACGCACAATAAACCGATATATTATATACTATATATTATAATGATAGAACAATGACTATGCAATTAATCGGATTTCACTCCACAGCACAGACGCACAGTAATTATTTATTTCATGAAAAAAACCGCACGAAATATTATAACGTCGTTCACGATTATGCAGCCTTCAATCGAATTTTTACATTGTACGATTATATGGTTCGCCAAAACAAAACTTTACTCTTTTACGTTATTTTTTGTATATCATTACTGATGTTGTCAAATTCTGTACTTTGAGCAGTTTTAGGCCTTCTGGCATACTGCAGTATAGGTATTGCCGTATTGGTAATCGTGTGCAGTAAAATATATTTTATCGTTTCTAAAATACCCATGTGTGTCTCACAAAATCTGTTAGGGGATGAGCCTCGGAACTCGACAGTATATTATAAATTATAATACATGTATACTAGACTCACTCACACATGCACACATACAAAGAACATTCACACACACACACACACATCCAAAGAACATTCATACACACACATACATATATATATATATATATATATAAGAAAATCGTCCTTAGGGTCGACCGAACGGGGTTTACTCGGAACCTAGGGAAACACGACACACACACACACACACACACACACACACATTTATATATATTATATTATTATAATGGTTATATGTTGGTGACGGTATATATATTATATATATACTCACACAAACCATATGGGCAAATATATATAATAAGATGGGAGCGCCGTAAAATCAGAGGCCCACGCAGACGGCCGTAAGCCGCTTTCCGTCCGAAACCCACACGTTTTGCACACGCGATATTATGTATACATATACGAAGTATATTTCGTGCGAAACTCGAACACATTATTTTCATTAAAATAATTGTTGAGTTAACATAATTTTAAGTATCCAAAAATCCTCCCAACTCCTGTGGTGATGGATATCGTCGTTGCCAGCGTCGAACAAATGTACTATAGCAATTTTATTTTTCTCTTACTGCGTGGTGCGTATACGCGGTAAATCGTATACCGCGTTGTATATCGTGGACAAAGGTCGCACCACACAGCTGGGAGTCGTTAAGGCGGTGGCGGCGGAAATGTTTAGTGCAGTGGTCATACATATTTTGGGAGAAAAAAAGAATACGAGACGTTAATATAATAAATAATAATTATACCGTTTTTTAATAGTCTGTAAAAACGATAAAATATGGCCAAACGACATGATATGAGTTTGTCGTCGGTGACGTATTTTATTCGTTACAAATAATATTATTACTGTACGGATTTGTAAAATTTAGTTGAATTATTGAGGTCTTCCGACACTATAACAACAGTACATTATTTAGGTTTAAGAGTTCAAAGTTAGGCTGCGGTTTTTATTATGGCTACACTATAACCACTCTGTAATCGACGGGTGATGTTATTATAATATATTCAAATTATATTTATATTTTGACTAAACGTCTGCACTGCATATTATTATAGTTCTAGAACAATAACATAGGTATGACAGATCAAATTATAATAAAAATATTATGTCTTGACGGCTATACATAGTACTCACGGACACGGTGATATAATAATATATCATAATATAATATATTATATTACATAAGATAAGAAAATGGCAATTATTCAAGGGTTGTATTTTTTATTGTTGTATTATTATAGGATTTAGGACGGGAAAAATGCATATCGTTTTCTCACTATTGATTCGCGAATTCATATAATATATTATAAAGAATAAACTGGTTCCAATACAGTTATACCCTCATCCATTATATCTTTTCATTGTGATACGATTGTGATCGGAAATTATTTTCCATCTACAATTAACGCCTGGATGTATTACGTGGGCGAGACGGTATGACCCTGACCCCGGGGTATTGAGTTTTTTTTTTCAAATCACTTATACAGTCTTGATATTCAATTAATAGGTGGAAATATCAGTGTGTGTAATTAAATATTTTTATCCATATGGATATGGGTATTGAGTGAAACTCATCAAAATTATTGGTTTATAAATCATGTTTAAAATTTAAATAACTAGATTGTTTTGTACATAATATGTCTTTAAACCCGTTTTAAACCCCATTGTTAAAACGTTTTGGGTTAATCAATATAAGACAATCGTCTTACCTAATGAAGCATTTAATTTCCTTTTATAGTGAGGGTATATCCATGAAAATTATACAAACTGAACGTATTAAATATGTTTAGCAATACACACAAAAGAAATATATTTGGGTATATTTTCTTCTAAATATTTTACCGTAAGTACATTAAAAAATGTCAATATACATTAAAAATTGTGTATTATATATTTATATGTTAATATATTAATATTGATAGGTATTACAAATGTTCAATAAATTATTTATACATACATAAGTATTACTAAATGTAATACTTATTTCTATTTTAGTATTAAATTGTGCGTATAGGTATACTATATAGGTACATATCGGCTAAAAACAATTTATTTCAATAAAAATGAAAAATTATTGTGATTTTATTGTTACAACTTATAGGCATAGCTACACGCATGGAACGATTTTCTTTGACATAAACTATGAAATAGATACCTATTAGAATAATTAGGTTTATTATTATGTTTTTAGTTTTTTTTATACCTTAAGAGTGAAAAAATGTATTTTTTTTCATAATAATTGTTTTAGAAAAATAATAATTGTAGGTAACTGGTTGTATAACTGTCAGTCGTATTAATCTTACAAGGTTCGTTAAAATATAGACACCCTTATAATATTCAAAATCACCTAATTTATTACTGTTGTCTGTGACCACCCAGAAGTCTTACATTTAAACTTCAAAGATAGATAATTTATATTTACATTTCAACTAGAATTAACAATTATATACTTTACGAGTTACGACTAATCATAGGCCAGCATATAGGTATGGTTAAGTTGGTTAGGTTTGATTAAATGAGGTTAAATTTTTAGCATGATATAGAATACATAATACTTTTTTTTTATGTAATGGATTGAGCTGATTGTTAAAATTGTTTACAATTTGAATTTTCTAAATTGATGAGCTTTCAAAATAAATATTCCGGCAACCAAAATTATTGAGATATTTTATAGGTAGACTTAATATTTTAGAATCTTTTGTTGTGTTGTTTTAGTATTTTTTTTGGCTTTTAAACAATCTGTTGTGTTAAAATGATATAATAAATTATAGTTTATTAGGTCGGGGACGCGTCAAGTGAATATTTACCAAAAACTATGCGGTTGATTGATTTTTTCAAAGAAGAAAAGAAAAGATTCAGTTTTGCTATTTATGGACATCTTATACACATGGGTACACATTATTAAAGGTTACTTGGTCAATTACTAGGTATATATATATATAATATTATGTATATACCTATATTACATACATATAGTACATCATATAAATTGCTATAAAGCTTGCATAAGTTTTCATAAAGACTAACCTCGATAAAAACCCAACAGCTGTTATTGTTGACGTTTACTCAATGACAAGAATGAAAATCATTAGTTAAATTATTGCATTGATAGATTGAATAAAATCGTGATAAATAGATATTCAACGTCGGCGCAACCAGTGATTTTATTTTGCAGTCTCTATAACATGAATAGCTAGGACATTTAATGAAAAATATATCGAGGTATGGATATATTATGTAATTATAAATTGTAATATAAATATTTTCTTATAAAGATAGTGAATTTAAGCAAATCGTTGAAAATTATTTTCTCAGCATTTCTAAGACTGCAGGATAATATAAAATTAACTGCATATCCGGCGTAATATAATAATTGTTTATCTTAAAATGCAATTAAAACAGTTTTGATTTTTTCTTCATAAACATAATATCATAATTGATTATATTTTTGTTGGAATTAATATTTGGTATCTATATGTATATAAATTATTTATACGGCAATATAAATATAATATATATATTTTTAGTAAAATTGGTATATAAATATTGCAAAATTGGTGACGTTCATAGTGTATACAAATATACAACATAATGTTTGTTGATTTGAAATTCAGATGTATTACTGATGTACCCGAGGTGCAGTCGTACAGACTACAGTTATGAGACGAACATTTTGCTATTTATGGGAATTAACCTTACTTAATATATATAAAGTAATTCATAGAATTTGATCGTTATTCTAAATTTGCAACAACAACAAGTTTTTCTTCGAAATATTGTAGAAAGTTTTAGTTGTTCATTCATGTTTGGCTTATGTAAGTGGGTGTCTGGCGAAGGTCGGACGGGGGCCACATGGAGCACTCCATATAAGGTTAAGGTGTAGGTAAAATAGGCCTCGCCCTTCACTTTACTTATTAGCTCATTTTTGTAATTTTGTTGCTGACACTGCCGGGTTATTACTTATTGCAGTAAATTGACAAATATGCAGCGTACGATGTATGACTGTATCGATTGTGGCTATCGTGTTTTTGTTCATTAAACATCAATTACTAGGTAATTAAGTGCTTATGTGGCCTAACCTTATGTAGGTATTTTGCCAAACTTCATTCTGATCTACCACACAAAATCCATTTAAAGACTAAAATACTATAGGTACTTTAGCTATACAAATTTAAATCTTAAGTTTTATAATATATTTTATACACACCGGTGTTCACTATATGTTACTACATATATTTTTTCGATTAATTTAAATACAATACAAAACACGTTTTTTTTTCTAACAAACGAATTAATATATTTGTTTGAACATTTTTTATTTACAACCTATATGCAGTGCACATACTATACGCATACTATAGAGTGAGTAATACAATAAGTAAAAGTAATCAATGAAAAAAAATTGACAAATAAGGAAAGACGAGAGATAAAAAACAGTAACCACAGAGTAAGACAAGTTTCGAGGAGAGAGTATATAATATTATGTATATCGGTTACTTTTCGATCGTCTGGGACGGGTTACCTGGCGTTACCTGAATTTTTATCCACTTTACAGACAGATCCCTATAAATGCGATTTTCTTAGCCGTTTGGATAAGCAACAGACAATAGTTTAAGTATTTAATTTTAGAGCATGTATAATCGATAATTAGCAGATTAATTATTTTTTAAGTGATCCGTTAAGCGGGACAAAGCTCGTTGGAAAAAGTCATATTGAAATATTGGAACAGTTTGAATACATTATTTTTATATAGCAAAATTATCGTTTTTTTATTTGAAATATCAATTTGTAGTATTTAGTTAATAATTGGGCATTTGTTGAATATTTCTAATTATTTTATTCCAATTAATATATTTTTTAAGAAAAATCCATGCATCTATATCCATAGGTGCTATACTTTATCAAAGACTTTGATTTAAAGTATATTATATTATTAGGTGTATTTTTCTGCTGTTAGAGTGTACGATAATTCACGCGGATCGGCGTACACACGGAAAACCTGTATAGTTTATACTGCTTACTGGCCAGTGGCCACGACGCTTGTTCCTTCGTACAAGCGTGGTACGTAGGTAGGTAGGTACCGTCCTCGTCCTGCATATATTTAATTTGATTTCGTACGACCACTTAATTAAGTGAATGCGCTCAGTGCGGTCCAAAATATAATTTTGTTTAGACAAAGTAAATTTTTAATAGTACCTATACGTATTTGAAATTAGAAATGAATTCATCATTGTTGACAACCCAAATAATATAAAAGTATAGCACCCAATGGGTGTAGTAATTAAAAGTTTAAACGTTTATCAAAGTGCTATAGTAAACAATCACGTCGTATACTTACGTATGTAGGTATATAATAATATATTATAGAAACAAAGCACGTCCGGAACAATCAGAAAAAATCATGCTAAATAATTTAAACCAATTTAAACCAAACCAAATTAGTATATAATTACCTATAACTGCTATAACCTATATTTAACGAGTTTCTCTATGATACGATTTTTTTTGTTGCCATGAGACTTCGTAGTATGGAAGTTGCATTGTATATACAATCAACATGTTGAATTTGTTTGTATTGTCTCAATGGTGAGTGTACCTATAGCATATAGATATACTAGAACTATACGTACCTATGGGTAAAACTGTATAAATTGTAAGATGTGATTTTAAGAAAATTTAGAACGTATAGCTGCAGGGGTAAATTAAGCGACGTTGTAAACCGAGTGTTGCAGCAGCCCGCAGGATAAAAATAATTGATGCTTACAACAAGTGGTTTGAACTTTACTGAGATACTTGAATGTGATCTATAAACGTAAAGCAAGAATCGTAGAAGATGCATTCGTTTCCAAATGTTTCTTCGCATAGCACGTATTGATGTTAAGTACATACTATATAGACATATATACTATATATTTATATAGTTACAGTGCAAAGTGCATAAGAAATTATAGACATTTTTAATCGATTTCGATCTATATAAAGTGGTAAAGGTAGGTATCTAAAACTACCAAGTGATATGATGTTTCTTTTTTTAATTATTGTACATGGATGGGACGTATCTTTCTTTAACCCATTATTTCATACCCGGCTGCTAATTTTGTTGTACTTACACTATATTTTATAAATTAAATATGAAAAATATATAGAAAAATAAACACATGTAAGTGTAACAAGGAGCGTGATCAAGGTTTCAGGGTACATTATAAAAAGGGAGCAATAAAAAAAAGTTTTTCAGCAAACATATTGTTTTTTACGTATTTTAAATATACTTAGCGGTCTCGTGACTTTTTTTTCTAAGTTTTATTCGGATTTCACACATTACATTATGATCAACTACATACTTAATTAACGATCGTATAGCCGCATATTCGTCCTATACAGCTATACCTATAGTCTATACGAAGAACCTGTGAATATAAACAAACATACATATACCTAAGTGGTATCGTACATCTGTGCATTTTACTTTTATGCATCGCCCTCAACTCGTAGTTCTCTGGAAAAGGGTGACGCGTTTCATTAAACCGGGAGTGGTCCGGATGCTCTTAAATTTACACAAGGATACAAGATACAACACTTCACTTACTCACAATATTTGCGAACGGCAACTCGAAGTTTGTTTGATAATTTTTAAGAATTAGACAGTGCTGAGGTCAGCTGCCGGAAGTTACCAATATATTAATAATATGTTCCCATTAATTGAAATTTCATGCTTTGATAATTTACCTCAAAATAAGGATTGAACGACAATAGTAACGATTTTAGATTTCTATACGCAAGGAACCTTTCTCGGCCAAGTGCCAACGAAGGGTATTGAAGATGTTTAAGGTATCTGTGTAATTTTTAAAAATACATATATTATGTATAAAATAATTATCCTCGGTCCATGACTTGAGAATAAATTAACCGATAAAATAGTCAGAATGGAATTTTTACTAAAAGTTTCAATCGATTAAAACGTAATAATAAAAAGAAATGAATATGTATTTTGAATATGTACGATGTAACATCAATAACAATCAAAATTATACCAATAAAATTAATAAATATTTATGTATACAAATAATATTTTGTTATTATCAGCAATAAATGATAATTAACATAATTATATTATTATTGTATTGACCCCTGCTATTCGAAACGTTAATCATTTCGGCGATTCGTAATAATTGCATATCGCCTACATTCCACTGAAATAATTTAAATTTAAGAGGGTGCTACACAGATATTTGTTGTCTCCGTCTTACAAGTGCAGCTTAACATGGCCAATTTACGCTTAGCCGATCACGTTTAACTCAGTTAGTTTAAAAACTAGAGTGAATCGACCTATTGATTTCATTGTAAGTACTTAATGCGTGCTTGTATGTGGGTTTAACGATAGTTCAATATTTCAGTAAGTTTTGCGTATGTAACGCATATTGAAAATGCTCATAACAGTCATAACTTACTTATAAACTGCATTATCGTAAAAACCCACACACAAACACAGTTAATGTTCTTACCATCAAGTTTCATAATATAATAGGTCGGATACATTTGCTATGCTACAAAGACGGAGAACAAATATCCTTGTAGAGTCCCCTTAAAGACAATATTGAAATCGAATTCAGTATTTATTTTGTATGCAGTCTCACGGCGACGACGGAACCTTTAATTATTATTATTATAGGTAGGTATACACGAGCAGGTTTCACCCGTAACGGTGGCATTGGCGGCGCGTGCGTGCATGGCGCTAAGTTTGGACTTGGCGACCGCGTGTGTACGTCTGCGACGGAAATAGCCGCCCGCACGATTACCGACGACGCTGCAGTCACCGCGTTTGCCGCTCTCGGAATGATTTAGCGCTTCGACTGTATTATATTTTTGTACGCAACGGCGGCGTCGCTGCCACAGTCGTGTTGGTCGAAACGATTTTCGACACGTCTACATTTTTTTTTTTTTTTTTAAAACAACACAACCGACAAAATCATACCTACGCGCTCGATCATAATATTATATTCATGTATAAATCGTACGAAAAAAACACAGAGTCCGTTTCGTGAATGATATAACATTATATAACGTAAACCGACGAATCGGGGGCGGACGGTATTATTAACATAATATAGTATAATGTAATCATATATATGTATACCTGTTATAGTATATTGGGTATGGCTGCAAAAGTGGCAACGTGTGGAGTCATAGGCGCCCATATCCGAGGTGGGCTGTAAATATCGCGATATGTATACGCGACTCGCCCAGAAAAAATTAATTGATTCGGAGGTCGACGTTATGAGAGTACGGGGCAAACAAATTAAGAAATGATCTACGGAACGATTTTGATTAAAAATATGAATCGTCCGTTCTCCCGATGATCGTCTCGCCATCAAACGGTTTAAACTTTTAAGAGAAAAATCAAAACTATAGTTGTTGTTATTGTACCTACTTTTTTAAGACCACATACTTTTAAGCCTATAGGAGCTCATGTGTGATTGTCAAAACTAGTGTATAATATATTATTTTAAACAGTAGGTATACGAACGAGTCCGATTTTTTCAATACAATATTGTTATATTATGTGTTATTATTATTAATTACATTATTGCTCGTCGAATGCAGTATGCGTATATATATATATATAATAACTAATAATATTATATGTGTAATATTGCATTGTATTTTCAACTGGGTTGATTATTATTCTGTTTTTACATCGGAAAGACTCACGGCATCTAAGTTTAAATCTCGAGTGGGGATGTAATCATTTGGGTTAGTTGAGAATTTATGTATATCGTATATAAAACTTTATCTTCAATGCTTCTTTATTTTTTACGCTGACATTTGTAAAATATGTGTGTGCGTTCTGCCGCCCGTCAAACTCAACGTACAATTTAATTTAATAATGTAAAAATAAAACTTAATTTTTATACGAGTATTTATATATAGGCACATGCAATATTAATAATTTGTTGCCCCAAAGCGTTTCAACTAATACTCACCTCGACTACAACTGCCGTGGTTCCGCCTCTAATAATATACTCATATACGGTTGTACGGGACGCTGTGCCACCGCTGTCGAGCCAACTTTAAACACATGGTGTAATTAGTGTATATCTCTTGGACCATTTCTCACCCCTATGTACCGAACATTTTGAACCGTGTTAGAAACTAACTGACACGAAGTTGTGTTGTACTAATACGTAATAACGTTGTCCTCAATTAATCTGTTCAAGACGTAGCCGCCGTGTTACGACGAACTCTTTTACCATTCGATTTATTTTTAATATACCTACATTATACCTACCTACTGGGTACACAACAGTATATATCGTATCTAACAGTTGTCTTTACTTCCTACTTTAAATCACCAAATCCAAATCATACTCATTAGTCGTTTGTTTTGTAATACTGAAATAATATGTTGTGTATTTTCAGTAGCACCATTCAAAGAACAACATTATGGCTACTTTTTCACATTTATATAAGCGTGGGTTGCAGGAGACTATACGGTATACTTGAAATTAAAAACCCGGTCAGAAACCTGATATTTAAGACCCACTGGGTGGTTTGGCGGCGAAATAGGACACCAAAATTATGAGACTGCTGTCAAATATCTATGACACTGTACAAGAGCTCACTATCTATAGACGTATAATAATATCATTAATCAATAACAACAAATTTTGTATGAAATTCGTGTACATAAAATATTATTATTTTTGTCTCGTCGATTTAAAAACCAATGCAAATATAGATCAGTTCAAAATAACGAAAAAACATTTGGATGATTACGCTGTTCTATGTTTGCACTTAGGAACAAGTAAAGGGTGTTTTTATTGAGTCAATTATGTCATCAATAATTATATTTGAGTATATTTGTCTAATATTGACCATGTTATTATACATTTAATTCAGATCACATGCTGACAGGGGATGGGTAGGCTCGGACTAAAATTAAAGGCTGAAAAATGTGAGCGCTAGTGTTTTCAGTTGTATCAAAAAAAATATTCCCAGTATAAAATTGCACTAACAGATATTAAACAACGATTGAAATTATTCAAAAATATTAATTCCAAGTCAAATTAAGATTTATATAGGAAAATGACAATGTAGGGGCACCAAAACCCTTAATCTGGCCCTGGAGATGGATTTAATAATTTCAATCAAAACGGATTATATATTTGATAAACAAATAATTAATAAGTATCAATATTAACAGACTACTGGAAGAACTATAGGGTAAAAAATGTCCTCGGTTCTCACTCATTAAGACGTCTCCGATATATAATGTTTTCATATTTTTAAGCACATAACGTTGATATATACCTACGAGATTAATTTCCATATTTACTATAACATATAATATATTGAAATAAAAGTAAGAAAAAAGGAGTTTTTATGAAATTTTGAAATTCCCATGTACCCACGGCTATATACCTATGCCTATAGGCTACATTATATAATTACAAGTACAATCGATAGAAAAAAATACAAGCTATTAATTGTTACCATTTACGTCGAGTGTCTGTTGCTTACCCGTGGAAAAGTTGTTTATTTCCTATTAAATGCGTTTTATGTCTTTAGACAAAGGAGCAATAAAAATACCCAGAAGAAAAATGTAGAGCATGGCGTATTCACTAGACGATGTATCTTATTATATTCCGTTACTAAAAAAAGCTATTAGAGTTTTCAAACACGCAATCTTTCCAAGATCTAAATAATTGTCACAGTCATTCACGTGGGTTTTTTACATAAATACATGCATTATTGTGTAATTTCTCAATTATATTAATTAATACGAACTCAACGATATATCTTTAATTTTCTCTTATGCATGCATTTAAGATACACAAAATTATATACAAATAAGAATATACCTACCTATTTATTGTTTTGTCCACAATTCCACTACCGAGAGCATAACCGGCCCATAATATTCACATGATTTGCCTTGTAATTCATTATAGTATAAATTATTTAATGGGGTAATCGTTAGTGGATAAACATTTACCATGTCACGTATGAAATGTATGATATTACTGATATTAGTTGTTACAACATATTTTGTTCTCTTATTATTTTCACCTAATACACGTTGACTGAATATTATAATTACTATAATAATTTATTTATTAATTGTATTCAGCAATTTTAAAACTGCAAAATTGGTAAGCTGTAAATATCCGTTAAAATTTAAAAATTTTAAAAATACGAGAATCTTATTTTTGAAATAAAAATGTCAAAAACCTAGCACAATAGGTATACACTTTATTGATGTTGATGTATTAAGTACCTACCTTTATATGTATTGACTGATTGTATTCAAAAACATCTACATCTTTGAATGAGAAAAATGTCAATACCGCTTAAAATCGATTAGATTCTATCTCAGACTCTGCTATCGCCTATATATTAACGATTTCAATATAAGTGCCACATATATAAAATGTCAACAGGCGGCTATAATAATATAATATTGTACACAAAAGATAAACGACAGATTCAATATTTTCAATAAAAACGTTGTTATAAAATATATGTGTTACAGGGTCAAGGTTTACGTGTATTTATTATAATATATATATATATATAATAGAGCATTGTTCAAACAAGGCCAAATATGTATAGTTTTTTTTCAAAGATATTTTATATTTAATCTTTTATGCCTGTATAAACATATTAGCCGTTAATACAACGATCGAAATTCCAATAACATCTGTAAGCGTTTTAAAGACACTTACACGCGATTATATTAGCTTTATAAACTATCCATCACAATACTAACATTCTGCACCACGCTTATAGAGTATTAATGATAAATTATGTAGTTATAATATATCGACGCGACTTGAAATTAAATAGTAGGTAAAATTATTATTTAATTGTACGACCTGATGCGAAGATTTAACATCGGTGGAGCATATTATACATTTTATCGTATATATCATTTGAAAACACTCGTGATTACACAATTAAAAACAGATGGTACCTCGGCGACTACCATGGTTTTGCATACGTGCAAAAAATAACGATGTGCTGTTAAACACAAATTTAACATGCTGGAGCAGCAATGACTATATTTTATCAATGACCTTTATAGTTTGTATACAATACATATATAATGTATATAGGCAATTCAGTGTTTATAAAAGATACTTAAACATCAATTTAGGTGTGCACCAATGCGTCGTGGATTGCATATAATAGGCTTATCGAAAACAGTAAAAACAATAACGCTATAGAAACTATTGTTTATAAAAATACGAAAAAATCATAAGACAAATAACAATACGATCACAATAGGGTCCACAAAAGTCTAATAAATTACGATTAATAATTAGTATTAACGGTTAACTAAAACAATGAACGTTAATATATGTCAAACGCATATATGAATACACATATTTGTATCAATGAGATTGTAGGATTAACCAAAATTAATTTTCATAATCATACACGAACGAGTTGATGTTTAAATTGTAACTATTGTGCAAAGTGCAATAACTTTAATTTGATAGTGGTGTCAAAATTCTTAACTTAAAATGTACATAAGTAATAAATAATAATTAACGATTCTAAAATTATTATTTATTATTAATTAATAATGTATGAAACAAATTATAAAGTAACACAATATTTGTTTTTCGCTTATTGTTTTTTGATAGGTTTTTTAATAAAAAAAAATACTATAACTTTTTGAACCAAATTAATATTTATTTTATAGTTTTTGTCTTGCTCGAGGGTCGAGACGGTTTATTTCATTAATTTTCCCACCTTTAAAGGGGTAAAGGTAATATATATTATGTAGGTCATAGGATAGGTCACATAATATACCGAATTAAACACGCATATCGTACGGAAGTAACAAAAATACATTTCATCGTTGATATCATTATAATACACCCACGGAGCTTGATCTAAAATATGATATATATCCGATATTAAATTATAGATAATTATTCACTTGTATACAAAAATTTGGTGATTCAGTGATTGTATAATTTGTGTAATATTATGTTTATTGTGTTAACCATAAACTTGTTGAAACGATGAGGGAGGGTATTAGGGTTCCACCGTGCGCGTTATGGTCGGGGAATAACGAAAAGTTAATACCTATAATAACATAATATTATTATGTATTAAACCCCCGCTCCACATCATCGTCATCATAATCGATTCGGAAAACATTTTATTAAGTATCGAAAACATCGTAAGCGTTTTATATATACGCATATAACAATAAAGGGTTCCTTTTGAAACGCAACGCCCTGAATTATATACACAAACATCAGGGTGTGGCTTCTTTGACCTCTCCGCGGTGAATATTCTAAGCACGGGATTTTATCACTCTAAGAACATTCGATCGGTATTACTTTGTTTCTGTTCCCCACTCTATTAATTTATTACCTCTATATAGACCCAGTGATCCATTTTTTGTTCGATTTTTTTTTTTATTTTAACCACAGGAAACCGGGTCACGAGTCATTAAATACGGCCGGAAGGGTCCTTTGTCTTTGGTTACCGGTGTTTGCTAAATTATTGAAATTCCGGGGTGGTCTGAAAATATACTACTCGTAAATTGCGTGTAATTTGAAAATAAATTTAATTTAACACAAAATCGGACAACAATGTGTAAAACAATACACATAACTTTATAATAATTACATTTTTAGAATCACGCGTTTTGTGTACATATAAGTATTCTATCACGCATAATATACCTACCCAAGGTAGATTTCTTTCAAATAGTAGCTACACTATCTGCAGTTGTATTGTTGTTATAATTTATAGAATATAATATATCATCTTATACAGATTATAATAGTAATTTTAGACATAATTAGTAGACGTAAATCGCAACTCTTAATATCTACAGTTGCAATGTTTACAACAAAATTGCCGGTGGTTGCAAATTATAATAGTAATAAATACTGATAGCCAATATAGGCATTAGTAATTAATGCAATTTGTATCCCAACAAAAACACTCCGCCATACACCGTGTAAAAAAAACGGCTCTAAAAGTTATGATATCATTTTATAGGTAGCCTTTGAAATATAGATATCATTTATGTTAAATTAATCTGCTAAGAAATTTATAATAAAATCAAGATAAGTTAAATTTTTAGCAGATTATTTTAATTATTTTAATTTTGACAAAATTCTACTACGGTACCATCGTTAAAAAATAATAAGTGTATAAATAGAGTAAGAAAAAAAATGTTTGTATTAATTTTTTCTCAGACAATGAAAAAGCACCAGATTGTATCCAATTCGCTGTCGGTTGCAGGATTAAGTAAAAACGACAAACTTGGTATAACTTTGATACTTTCTAGTTAAATTATACACTAACGTACTCACCTGATAATATACTGCTCCCATAATCACAAGCAAATCTCGCGGGCAACGTTTAATGGCTATAAATTCAAAATAATATAATTTAATTTACACTTAAAAAGACATTGCTTCTACAGCAAGTTACACCCAAAATAAGTTGAACAATCACAACGTGATATTATTTATATAATATAAATATAATGTTTTTCCAATAATTACTTTATTTTTACTTTTTCTTATTCAATAATTTAAAATGCAGCCCACTAGCACAAGTTTCATTTGTTCAAAGAGTGATCATCATATTTATATAGTAATAACTAATAATGATAATAAATTAATCTTTTTACCTACCTACCTACATTTTATTAATGGACAGTTATTGTGACTTAGGCGCCGGCAGTGTCACACCGATTAAGTACTCATAGGTAGGTATATAAGCAATATTTATCATATTATACTTTTAGTAAAACCATATCGCGTTAAGTGTTTAACGGTGTACGATTTGACGATATAATTTTGGGAAATAAATCAACAGTTCTGTAGATTAAACTTATTGTTGAGTGGAATAATAAAAAACAACAGTACAAATTGTGTTTAATAATGGACATTCCATGGACGGCTGTATTAAGTAGTAAATACATACATATTCTCAGATCATTTTTAAATAAATATAATATTATTATGTTGATATGTTTCGTGGTTTGATTTTTATAAAAATGAACTCACTTCGATGAAACTCAACTTAACGAAACATAACGCGAGTTAATTTTATTTAATTTTGCAGTAAACATCATTGTTATAACATATAACTAATATAATATGTATCTCTATGCGTGAAGAAATGTTTGATTTTCTGATCTAAATTCGCATGTAGGTTTATAGATATAGTACGTATTTGCAGATTTCATTTAATTTTATACATTTATTGTTGTTACTTAAATGGAAATGGCATGATGAACTATGTATATTTTATATATATATTATACCTAAACGAATTTTATGCGATAAATGTTTTATAATATACTAAATACCTACATATTATATACATTATACACTATAGTTGCTAAAAATGTTACATGTACCAAAGTCCTGATAACCTCTACTCTCTAGGTTCTAATTTATACACGTGTAAGTATATAATTTAATGTATGTGCCCGTAAATGGAAATGTGCAACGTATCTATATATACTATAATGCATTAATATTTTAGAAGCTTTATCGAACAACACACGTTAAAATTCGTAAAGTAAAACTATTGCAGCATATTAGAAATAAGTATAGCTGGTAGGTTACCCATATACACACTAGACGCATAATAGGTTGTACCAGGTATATACACAAGTCGCAGTATAATATGTTGGTAATTCGATCACGATTTTCCATTAGAATCCCGTAACTATATAGACATTTTCTATTACATAGTATTCCTACATCGTCAGGTCGGCGCGCAGTGTTTAAACGAGGCGTTGACAACGAGATCCGATATAATATATATATATTTATTTATGCGTGAGTAATATCATATTGTCGCGTATAATGTGTACGCGTTTTATAAATTCATTCGATAATCGTTTAGCAGCTTTAATAGGCCGACACTTACCGCCATCGAAACTATTAGCACCCAGGTATCTTCTCCTCGGCGAGCACGCGATTTTGCACACACACACACACACTCGCGTATGGTAAGTAGTATATAGGAACACATTACGCGTGTCCCGGCGGCGCATTAATTAACGACTGTCGTGCGAGTTTAAATGTATAATATTATCATCTAATAATGTATGTGCCTATACGAAGACGCCGACTAAATACAGTGTTATCGTGATTTTACTCTTCTTTTTCTTTTTTCTACATTGGTGATGCACTCGTATTATAAACGCCATCTCGCACACGATTATAATTTACGCTGTTTACCGGCCTAACGTCAATATTATAATATAAACACGATTAAAAAAAAAATAATTTTTGTTTCAGTAGTGATCGACGAGCACTATTTTGATGTTGGCCGAGACCCCCGTTATATGCGTTGTTTCACTTGTTGTTTATACTTAATACGATATTGTACTTATTATAATAATTATAATACTACGTGGAATCCGCAGCCATATAACGCTTAGTCCTATATGCTGTAAAAAAATAATAATAATTTGTACCTACCTATTATCCAGGCGTCATAATACATACCTACGTATATGCAAGTATAAAAAACATATAATGTTTACATACGCGATTTAATGTTTACTCTTACAATCGCGAGTATACAGGACATATTTTAAGCACCAGTACAAGGACTCGTGTTTGTTTACAATAAAAAATAAAATTGTTTTGAAGCGTTAATTTTTTTTCTATATTATATGCAAGTTGATCTATAACTGGCTACGCTAATTCTATAAGTTAAAGGGATTGGATACCATAATTGTCCGTCTTTGTCCAACACACACGCGACATAAGATTTTCTACTAATTTTACTTCAATCAGTCCAGTCATTGCATTGATGCAATAAAAATTCTGAAAATTAATTTGAATTCAGCGTGAAGACTACTTGAGATCGGTCGGGCCACTTTTTCAGTTTTATTTAATAATATTTTTTAAATAGATTTGGAAAATGAGTGTAGCCATTTTAATGAATCAACCGGTAGCTATTTCCGTACGGTAACGTTTCAATTTCAATAACGCCGGCTGTAACGACAATGGTTGATCCTTGGCTTGTTATACTATTATATTATTATAGGTAGATATATAATATTATAATATTATATGCGTCTCGTTGTAAGTGTAATGTGTGTATACAGTGACGTTTCGAGTTACGGTCCGATGCTCATCTTATATATCTCCAATATAGAAGTCTAACGTCAGTATGTATATACACGTGACCCGTGCTTGCTGGCAATTTACAATGCTTCCTGCCTGCACCCGAATTTTAGCCCGAAGCGTACACACACATATATATATAATGTATAATAGAACTGACGAAATGCTATAACAATAAATGAAACGTGTAATCATATATTAAAACACTATATACGCGCGTATATTATATATATTTATATGCATCTAAACGTATTAGGATGCTGCTGATGTGCGCGCGCGTTGTACTCAAAAAGCGATAGTTCTTTTCGGATTGAGCAATTTTCTTCCATATTTTTACCATAAAGTACTCCGCCCCCCACCAAAAAAAAAAAAAAAACTGCATACGATAATGACACAGACAATTCTGCTGCAGTGATTATAGGGTACAATTCAACTATACCTACATCGTCCTATTATACCATCATAATATCATATTATATTTTATGTGTTCTGCATGCTCACGTAATAAGAAGTATTAACGGATGACATTCGTGTACGGTTTTCCAGGTTGCTGATCGGAGCACCGGAGGCGCAGACGGCCCAGCCGGGCGTCGAAAAGGGCGGCGCCGTGTTCAGATGCGGCACGGCCAGGGAGGACGATTGCGAGGAGATACCGTTCGACACGAGAGGTGAGTTTTCTCACGCCGGCCAGCAGCGTTATAATAATATTACGTACCACAGCTAACCTGCGGACGGACGGACAGACCGCGACCGGCCGACCGATCTGTTGTGAAAAGCGCCGCGGCCGTTATTATTGGACGCGGCCGCCGTATAATTTACGACTCGTGTTGTTCATAATATATACGATCGTATATGAAGACATTAAACAAATGTATAAATTATAATATAATATACTTACTACATAATATATATGTATGCAGTCGCGTATTGCTATTGCAGTTATAAAATAATATGAATATATAGATACCGCGCGCCGTGTTACCCGACTTGACGGCATATATTATATACAGAGTGTTCATTATGTGTGTACTCATCCCCCTTTTTTACTTTAACAATGCATTTATTCAAATTCAAATTTTTGGAAATTCTTATTATAGTAATAGTAAAATACCATATTTTCAATTTCTAAACTTTTGTTTACAAATGAGAACAGCCAGTATTTTACTTTAAACTATTTTGCAAATGAGTTTTTTTGGAGATTTTGATGTATATTTAAATTAAAATTTAACGAGTAGTTTCCGAGTTGCTAAACATTATAAATATATAGGTAGGTACTGAGGATGAAAGTCCGTGATAATGAGTTTGAAGGTACATGGGATTTAATGATATGACAATTTTAGTAATTACTAAATTACCTAATAATAATTAATAATATACTATAAATACCTAAGTAGATATACTTTAAAATTCAAAAAATCATAATTTGAATAATGCATTAATATAGGAAAAAGGGGGGTAAATATGGATGGTGAATCGCCCTGTATATATATTTGTTATAATATTCAAGATGTGTATATATACCATAACCGGCATAACCATAAAATATCCCGAGCAAATTTTTAAACACTGCTACAGCAGCCAAACGCAATTCCTCACTGCCACAGTCGATTTTTGAATTTTTGAATCTTTAAACCTAACCTTTTAATATAATTCTAAGTAGATATACCCGACACTATACATTTGCAAAAAAATATATATTTTTTCTATTTTTTTTTTATTTCTCATATTGCACTGTATTTTAAATAAAATATTTTCGTGAAATATTTGACGTAAATACAAAGTAAATATTTTATATAATTGAACCAATACGGTTTTCTTTTTAATAAAATATTTATAATATGTATAGGTTATCATGGATATATTATAATTATGAATCTATGAGACTTAAAAAAATGCGTTTATACTTTATACCTAGGTACTCCCAAATAATATATTAAAACCTCAAAATAATAATAATTTTAATCAATCGATTTCATATTAAATGTTTCATATTCGATCAATGTCTGTGTTGCATATATTATTTAAAAAATCCAACTCGGTACCTATCTATGATAATCTAATCGTAACATTTTTATTTCTAAAATGTATAAAGCATATTCTTAAAATACTGCAATGTACAAAATTGTCAGAGACAATGTTATATAAAAAGAAAAATAACTTAAAATTGAAAGTTAACAATTATATTTTATCCGTATGATAAATGATTGGAGCACTTCTTGTTAAAAAAAAAAGCTATGCCTCACATACAACACAACAAATTGTGTTTATATATCATAGCCGTATTTATAATAGTTTAAATAGCAGATGATTATATGATAAGTGTGAAGATGTAATATGTACAGCAACGTACAAAATATGTAATATAAACATATAATATTAAAAATGTACTAATAAACATAAAAATGTCGATTATAATTTTTTAAAAATAGTAAAAAGTTCGATATAGTTTTCTAATTAGCGTTCCCTGGGATGACGTTCGTGAAAGGTTAATTTTCGAGATAATACAATAAATTAGCTAACGGATTGAGGTATAATGCGTATATTCTGTGCTGAAATAATCACGCGCTTGATTACCGTGTGGCATGTACCAATTTGAAATCGTATAACCACATTCAAATATAGATAGATTTTCGGTCGTCTATCGGTTATACATATTGTCATAATATAATATGTGCTGTTTTTGAGGTGCTCGACGGGCGTGTTAAGAAATTGAACGCCTCTTTGGACGCCGCGCTGTTGGGTTGGGCGTCGTAGGTGCGGTAAATAATTCGCGCAGAATCGTCGCTCGCGAACAGAAGAAATGACACGACTTATGGTGCTATATTATACATTTATTATTTTTTATTCTATATATTATACAAATGTGTGTGCGTGTGTATATGATCCGCGTGTATGTGCATTTAATATAAAATATTGTACATTTATAATATACGATTGAACAGATGGCCGCGGAATGCGCCACGGTATATACACCGCGAGGCCGGAGGCCAAAACGAAGTGAAATTTATTATTATTATTATTATTATTACCATTATTACTATTATAGTATTATTATTATATTACGTGGAAGCTTGTAAGCGGTAACGAATAAAAGGTTGCGGTCAAGAAAACTGAGACAGATTAAATAGAAAGACAAAATAAAGAGAGAAAAAAGTGCACCGATAGTCTGGTTTTTATGATTGCTGCTATATATGTGGATCACGAGTTAATGGACCCGGCGGAGAACGAGCGTGAAAGCGACGCTGAAGGAGAGGAAAAAAATATAATCTCAGTTCGAATGCGTATAGGTACTAATGTACTATGATAATATTCGTATCTCTGTGTTACTAAATTAAATAGAGTCGTTGGAGGCAATGCCTATACGTATTACGTATATAATATAATAATATTATTACAGTCTTTTATATATAATTTCGTAATTAATGACGTTTTATAGAGGATTCTTTAGATTACTACCGTTCGCCGTCTATAATATATATATATACACATATATAAATATATATATGCATAGGTGTCTGATTGAGCTGGTGGAGTGCTTAACCACTTTAATGATAAATGCTATATTTCCAAACTGACCATTATTACCTATCTACCTACCTATGTTCCTAATGGTCGCAGTGGCACCATAGGTAATATGAGTTTCACTAATGCGAATGAATAAGAACTTCTCTAACTAATAACTATAATGTTATGCATTATTATTTTCATTCAAACTTTATAGGACCGTATACATATACTATATAGGCAGGCAATAATATAACTCTTTACGCAAATAATCGTTAGAAAAATCGAATAAAAATATTCCAAATGTAAAAAGTGATAATATTTGGTATTCTAATTGTGTATTTCCTAATTCATACAAAGAATGTATCAAAATAATATTATTATTATCGTGTTCAAATTGATTATTCCAAATAAAAATATTTTTTAATGGCTTACAAACATAATATAGAATTTCAATGAAATATTATGTACGTTTATTAGGAATACTTTTTTTTTATTATCACATTGTTCTGTCTAAGGAAAGCTGATGCCTAATAGCTCAGCTTATAATCTAATAGAAAATTCAGAAGCGCACACATTTGCATTTACTTTTTATAGGTGCCAGGTGGATAAAAGCGAACGGTGTGTTCACACATAATACACAATATAATTTTATGGAATTAATATAATATTATATTATTATAAGTTTTATGTTATAAAAATATCCTAAGACGATCACACCCCGAATAAATTCATATAAATTTAAAGGAGTGAGTTTCTTCTATTTGCTGCAACTTGCGTCTAAAAAAAGCCACTTCTTGAACCCATTATAATTTATAATCTACACGAACGTAATTAGGCGTATTTTATATTAGATTTAAAATAGTCAAATGGATGACGGGGACTTAACTTAACACTTTACAGTTTACACATATCGTAGCAGACAGCAGTGCATTTACTATTTGTACAACTGTACAAGTCTTTATTGTTATTGTTGCATACCTATACCTATATATACATCAGTCGTATATTATAGAATTGAAGAGTTCTGCAGAGTTGAAACCCACTTCTGTATTCTACGTTGCCAAAAGGCTATTCTTATAGTTTTCTATTTGGTACGTATTCTTAAATATAAATACCTATATTATTATATAATATGTACTTCATGGTTAGGTTAGGGTAGTATATAATAACTTATAAACTATAAATAGCTTCATCAAACGGACTTATGATACATATTTTAGCCTTCCAATATAATAATAATATTAACTGTTAAAAACAAATTGGTCTGAAATGTAATTTTAATATCAAATTTCTAGTTTTTTTTTTGCATATAATTTAATATTTTAGGTTTTTATGTGCATATTTACGAGTATATGCGAGTATCTTAACTTCATTGGTCTTTACTTCTAAATTCTAGAACATCCAAGCACTAATCATTAGTGTGCGTAGGTACCATAAGATATAACTTCCGTATAAGCACATACACACGTGTCACTATGTCGCACGCAATAGGACGGTTTTGTCACTATTGTAAGTATGTATCATCACATTGATGGTCATCATACCATACTTCTAAAAATATATTTGATTTAATTATTAATTTTACTCTAGAAACTTTTTTCATTAATTTATTTTAATTCACACAAAAAAAATGAACAAATATAAAATTGGTTAGGTACTTCGCTTTGTGAACTAATTGAACCGAGATGGGCAATTTTGTCAGAGCCTTTGTCAGATGTTAGGATTTATTTGTTCGAGACGTCGAGAATTTCGAGTTATCAAGGTTCGAGTTACCGAGAGTACATTGTATTATAAAAGATAGGTTTATAAATATATAATATACGTCTTATATACATCTCTTATATTTTCAGATCTCACAATCAAATTCAATGGGGGTAATTTTGAAATAAAAATTAGTGGAAAAATGTATCTCAATTATAAATTTTGTAAAAATTCAGATTTGTTTTCATAAATATGGTATTGTTTTAATAAATGTATAGGTAGTTTGAGGATATGTTTTAGTAGGTACAACATAATTTCATATATTTATTGTTACACAGATTGCTTTATTTTAAAATAAAACAATAACAGGCATTATACAGGCACATATACTTATTTTTAATGTATCATACCCGATTTATGTATAAGTATACTGTGCATGTTATAATCGACCAGCACTTCCCGTCTTTCTCGGGCATTTGTCAAACGGGACTCTGCTGCTGGCGGCTGCAAAAACATCGTCACCGGGGCCCGACCATAAATAATATACATAATATATTATATGAAATGCGTTTGCCGCTCCGATCTTGATAACATATATTATATTATGCATATATAGGTATATAGGTACATAGACGTATATAATAATATATAAAAATGTACTCCGATGTACCTATACGGTGCGTATGGTAGCTGCTGTAGTATACCTATTATAATATGTTATATTACAAACATTATATACACACATCGAAAGTCCTAAAGACAAATAACGCATACGCATATAATAATATAATATAATATAATACTAGTCATCTGTATTCCGTGAGCGCGCGCGGTATAAACGTCCGTCGTCGTCGGGAAACCCGCGGACGTTTCCCGGTCCGTTTTTTATATTATATACATAAATATATTATAATTTATAATAATAAAATATACGCATCAGCCGGCACACACATTGATATGCACACCGTTTATCCCCCGTAGCAGCGTACACACATAAATTTATGGTGTCGGCCGTATACGAGGTATCTGCGGAATATCTCTCGACACCCCGTCATAACGCACCCCGTTTATGTAAACAGTAAAGGGTGAATCTTTTTTTTTTATCCCGGTGAAATTTTACGTCTCTGAAAAACAATTAAATGTATTTTACATTTTTCTATAATTTTAAATATACCCGCGACGGATAACAAATAGGTGGTGTATGCTATAAATATTTCTGCAAAAAATTAACTTTTTTAACACGGCGATTCCTTTAGGTTTTCGTCTCTGTTTTTTTTATTACGATTCTCGTGTTTCACTTAATAATGAAGAAAGTGTGAACATTTCAGAATAAATTGAACTATTATTTTTATTTATTTATTAGCGTTTGAAGTGTACAAATGAGAGGCGTAAAGTGATTGTGCACGGCATATAATTAGTATTATATAATTATTTTTCCAAACGCACAAAAATCTACAATTATATTATAACAACTAACAAGTACCTATCTAAGTTCGGTTGGTTTCAAAAGGCTCATCCTGTACAATATATTTTTATGCTATTTTTTCTGCTCAATAATCGTCGTTATAACACATGTATATATGGCGCATATAATAATGGTCGTTGAAGTCTCCGCGTTGTATTACACAATTATATATTAATTAAACTGTCGCTTGCGCACATAATATTATCCATATTATTTAAACAATTTGGATGTACGAAAATCATAAATAGTATCATTGTATTAATTGTGTTTGACGTTTGTATTATATATTTCAACCTAAACAAAACGTAAAACGATAGAAATATAGATTAATTTTAATCCGGACGACGTCGGGTATTAGGCAGGTACAGCTATAAAGTAATATTATATTTATTTGTATAATGCAATAGTAACTTTATGCCTACTATATAAATAATATTGTATATTCGTATTTCGTATGTAATAACGAGATTCCGGGAAACCCCTGTCGTTTTGCAACGCTATCCTACGGCAGTGATGCTTTATCTGTATGAGTATAGGTACATTTTAATTAATCATATACAGATCAGTTTAGTATCGGTATACCTACGGCAATACTCGGTGACATGGTTACGACAAAACCACAGTCCGTTGATCTTAATTTATGTCAGCCGTAATTGTCCGCTCGTATAAATCGTTCAACTAAAGTGGGTACCTCTATATAATATAATAAAATATAATATAATACCTAGATAGGTATACGATTTGAAAATTGAAAGACACATATTTATAAATGAAACATATAGGTATTTATTTATATATAATGTATTGATGTAAATAAAATAAATTTATATTCTGTATTTCTGTACCACTACAAATCCTGATTATGAGGTCAATATTATTGGATAGAAAAATCGGATGTAAGGTCAACACTCAACCATACAAATATAACTTTTTTTTTCTATGTAGGTACCTATATATAATTGCAGTTAACTTAGGTAAATACAATATTTTATTATTTATCATTATTTCAATCTAAATCTAATAATAATATTAAATATAATTTATTATGTACCTCAATGCATGTTTAGAAAATGAATTCTAATTAATAGCCTGCAAGTTGCATTAGGGTAAACTATAGGGAACATCAGGAAAAAAATATAAACACAACATAAAGGTTAAATATTTGTATGTGGACTATATACAGTGATCCAGCAAATATTCTTCATTAATTCTCTTTTAATATCGTTTTAAATCGTTTTTATTTTATTGTTAAAAATTAAAATACTGGGGGAACATAGGAATATTTTATTTTTATATTCTCATATTAAAATCAAATTAAATAGCAATCATAATTAAAATTACTAATTATTACTTAAACTATTGATATACAACTATTTGAATAGTATCTATTCAACTATTTAATTGCTTATTAGGATTATCTATATAGTTAATATGTATATAATGTATGGGAAAAATTTATATTTTGTAAGCAATATATGATTTGGAATCATATATTTTTTCTACGAATTATTATTACGAACATTTCAAATTGATTCTTGATTGAAAAACTTGGTTGATTAAAATTAGAACAGATTAAACAATTGAGTTTAACTTCCTGTAGATAATAATATTATTTATTGTATTTAAAAAAAACACATTACACAAATAAACTTAAAATAAATTATACAAATGATTGTCTCCAAAAGCCAAAGCTTGAGGAAGAGACAACCGTTCCTATTATTTATAAGGTTAGAACTGAGATTAAACAAATTTAAGAAAATTACTTTAATATATCCTTATATTTTAATCATATAACTAAATAATCATAATAATAATTAATAAATAATGATAGATTTTATATTTAATAAATTCGATTTGACACATACAGATCCTGACATATTGACGTAATGGAGTAATTTCCGCAGCAATAATAGTATTAAATTCAAAGTGGAAAAAAATGCATCCATTTATAGGTAAGTATTTGTCTGCAATGTGCCTATATTATGTATATGTCGATTATCGTGGCAATTGGTTATGTTTATATATTATATGAACGTCTAAAAAGCCTTCAATGTCGGTGGGTACCTATATACATCGATAATCGTATGTCGCATACTATCGTAGATAGCCGGGATATAATAATAATCTGGTCTGGGAAAAAATATCTTTCGGCGTACAACAGAGGGTAATCGCCTATAATAATAATAAAAATAATAAAAAAAAATTTAGCAAAACGCGAAACGGCACTTGCTTCGAGGCAAAAACGGATCGGCATTCAACTGTCGTCGGGCCACCGCGCCGAACGTATATCAAACGGAATGCGATATTTTTTTTTTTATTTATTTTTTTTTATCAATCCTCCCGAGATTTTCTTTTTGTTTGTAATTCTTTTTCAATGTAAATTTTGCCGATAAACAGAATATGTGGGGCAAAGGAGACGCGAACGGTGACGCGGCGTGCCGAGGGGATAAATAAGAAAAAAAAAAAAGGAAAAAAGTCCGGATCGTCGATATACCTATACATAATGTTATATATATACAGGGTGATTCACCAAGTATGCTTACCTTCTTTCTTCTTCAATAATGCAGTTGTTCATAATTTTAACTTTGGAAATACTTAAAGACCATATTTATAAATTCTCAAGATTTTTTGTGGGTACTACATAAGGATTGTCCTGTGGTGGTGCAAATTTTTTTTTTGTATTGAAAACCCTCCTTTTCTTATTAATTTTTTACCCATTTATTTTTTTTTTTGAAAATGTTGATGTACCCAATTCAAAATTCGAACGAATTGTTTCTGTCACTAAAATCTATATATAAATTATAGTAGTCCTTCAAAATGGTTTTACAAAAATATAAATTATACAATATGATATTTAGATTATATTAAACCTATAGTAGATATTTATTAAGGGGGGGCTAATGGGCTGAAGCCCCTCCCCCATTGCTCGTATTATTACTACTTTAAAAAAAAAATATTTATCAAGTTTCTAGACGTAAATTTCATATACGTCTTACCAGAATGAATTCATTTTTGAAAAAACATTGTACCTATTTGCATACCAATTTTCCTATGATGCCTATGTATCGTTAATATTTTAGCTATAATGAAAACTTAAGTATTACATTTTTAAGCTTTTTGATTGGATAAATAATTTTTTATTGACATTTATAGAAAAAAAAAATTTTAATTAATCAAATACAATCCAAGTGAGGATGGTATAACCAAGCTGGTTACCAAAAAATTTAAATACATTTTCATTTTTTTTTCTCCAATTATTTTAAAAAGCACACTGTGCATTTTCAATTTCGACCTCCTAAAAGTACCAACTAGATCAAATTTTCTTCCAAAAACATACACCAGGTATCGAAGTTTATGATCAGAGCATTTTTTCTACCAGAAAAGTTGAGAAGTTACAAACATTTTAAAATACCTCGAATAAGCGTCTGAAATTATTAGACTGGACAAAATAAAAATAAAATTGTAACTTATTTTCAAGCCCCTCCCCCCATTGAAAAATCCTGCGTACGCCACAAATTATAAATGTTGATAGATTAATAATAAGTACTAATATTTTCAAATCTCCATAGACCCCAAACTGCATTATTATAATATCGTGGACCTATATAATTATTTTTAGTAGTTTAGTACAAAAGTTAAATAACTCGAAAACTACTGGTTTGAATTTTGATTCTGATACGTCGATATTTTCAAAAAAAATTTTCGCTAACAGTAAGAGAGAGGTTCTCATTTGAAAAAAAAGCACAAGTTGGTATTTCGACAGGACACTCCTTAAAACCTTAAATAGTAAAATGCAAAATCTCAAGAATTTGAAAATATTATGGTCTATAGATATATTTCCGGATATATTTCAAAGTTTCAAAAATCAAATTTCGAACCAGCACATAATTGAAGAAAAAAGGGGTGAGTTCTGTTTTGTGAATCACCCTGTACGCATATGGAAACTCGTTTTTGTCTCTGTCGCCGCTGCTGCTGCTGCTGTTGCCGTTGCTGTCACGTGACGATACAATACATCGTACGGTGGTGGAGCATGTCCGTTTTTTCTCGAAATGGCTACACGTAAAAAAAAAAATCACGTCCCAGACGCAAACACGGAATTGATTCCGTTGGCCGATAGATCAAGCACGAGACAAATTACAAATTGGTTTCTATACAGAATATAGTAGGTACCTATATATATATATTATATGTGTATAGACGTATAGTGTATTATATGTGTATAATATACGCACAGGGGACGACTGGAGCAATACAAATGTGTGATCGTGTGTTTTTTTTCTTTTTTTTTTCTCTTTCAAATACATAGGAAGGTACGAGATCACCGTTTTCGCGGTCTGTATATTATTTTCAAGGTCCCACAGTTTTTGCACGCTGTCACGTGGAGACGTGGAATACTTTTGAACGGGTCTCGAAAAAAAAATACGTTTAGATTTAATAGAACGTTAAATACGTTGTAATATTATATACATTATACCGTACGACATTCAAACTGCGAACTATAACTACGACCTAACTACATAATATCATTATTGTGTATATTTGTTCTGCAATCCGTATTACTTGATTTGCACCAACTATTAATTTGTCAAATGTCATCTAAGATAACCAATAGATAAATGGCACAATAGTTATCTAGATAAGATAATAGATGAGTAATTTTTTATCTAGATAAATTTATCTATATAAGTCTCAACACTGGTTATAACTTCTTCAATAATATTATATTTTAAGATTAAACATATAAAAAATAATGCATAACAAGACGATGACTTAGAATTATTTAATTTACATTACAATCCTCTATTATACTTACATATCACGCATTGCGTTACATTGAATTTAAAGTAAATAAATCATCAACAAGTACATCGTGAATGGTGAGTTAATATTCAATTGTAAGTACTATTAAGTAGTAAATAAGTTGTATTGTTGTAAATTCATAAATGAGAAATCATTGTAATCTTTTTTTTATATAATGTCTATTATTATAGTTATATATTCAACTCTGGTGTATACAGTATATATCACTATATAATTGTAGACTGTAATAATTATTGTGTATTTTTAATATATAAAAACCAAACTATAACAAGATTCTTTTAGGAATAGAAAAAATATATAACGTTTATTATTCACACGCATTATTAAAAATTAAATGTTCTATAAAAATGGAACAAAACAATTACATTGAAATTGAAATAAATAAAATAAAATATAATAATTATAATGTTACTTAACTTATCGATTAAAATATATAAAAAAAGCAGCATATTTTATCCTGTATAACAAACATTTGTAAAGTTTTCGATAAATGTCTAACACTTGTTAGTTGTTTAAGTTCTAAATCGGTTTGAACTTTGAAGTAATTTATATCACTCGTTCAGTTCACTTTTCAATTTTAAAATATTAAAATTATTGTTAAATTGTTATTTTCCACTTAATATATTATATATGTGTACCAATTTAAAATGCTTTACAATTAAGTCCAGATTTTAGGGTGCTAAAAGTACTTACATAAATAAGCATATAGTTTAATACAATAAAACATAGCCTTATATACGAATACAAAAACAAAGTATTAGTTTTGTGTATTTAATCATACTATAAAAATTTGGCAATTTTATTTTTCATACCTTTCCTTATATTTTCTAGGTTTGGTTTTTGTTGAATAATACACACTTTATTTACGAAAACATTTAATCACACTCCGTGAGAAAAGTTATCCCCATTTAAAAAAAAAACCCCTAGACTTTAAATTAATTTTAGTGCAACTATTCCCTATACCTACTACGCTTTTTAATATGATATCCTTCTTGTTGACAGCTGAAAATGAATGAAGGGTTTTTTTATGCTCCAATGATTGAACACATTGTATTGAATTGTATCTCGCGTGAATTCAATCAAACGGTAATAATACAATAGTCATTCAGTAGGCGCATATAGCTACATTTCAAGACCTTTAACGAACACACGCACGAAACGTTGGTTCAATAAACATTAACTTAATACTTTTTTGGCGAAGCATATACCCCTTTAATACCTATACTAAACTGCACGTACCTACTGCAAACACATTACAAATAACAAGAAACATCATAATGGCTTATTTATTAATTTCCACATACATGCCGGGGTGTTTATTTCACTATAACCGTCATGGAAATAGCTCTTATTTCATGTTTTTGAAATTGTTCAGGAAGCGCAATAAACTAAATAAATCGCTACGACTTATATAATACGCACTTTTACAGCATTAAGTGAAATTATAATACCAACGTATAGAGATTAAAGAATATTATATACCTACCAATTATTATTGTTATGCTAATAGTGGCGTATCTGCAGTTATCGCTAACATAATATGTGCAGCATTCTAATATTATGCCACATTATATAGGTCGGGTAGGATTATTTAATGTGACGATTGGTACATTTTATATAGTGAACTTGGAAGCGCGCGAGGTTCGTTAACCTCGACGAGAAAAGGGTACTCTATAGGAGGATAGAACAACAACAGTATATATGTAGGGTGATTGATAATAATAATAATAAGAAGAAGAAGAAGAAGAAGAAGAAGAAAAAACATATTATATATAGACACTCGTCGGTAACGGATCTGCAGCAGCAGCAGCAGCAGCAGCGGTCGTATAACATTATCATCCGGATGGTCGTTTGACGTCTGTACGCAAACAAAACTCTTTTTATTTATTCTGCGTACGTAATACAACTAGTCGTCCGGTTAAGGAAAAGCGCGTTCCGAGAAGATGAAAAAATAAAATAAAAAATAAAATGTCATACACCGCCGTCGACCGTGCATAAGTGGTCCCGGACGATGATGATGCTGCAGCTATATATGCAGTAGTGCGCGGGACTCTGCAATATATATATATATATATATGTTATGTATTTAGAGAGAGAAGGTCGTCCGAGTCCTTCGGTGTTAAAAAACACACACCACCACGTACTTGATATATATATATATATAATATATTCGTCTCTTCTACACGAGCTTGTATAGTTTATATAGTGGCTTGACTATATTTAGGTATTGTTTTTTCAATATATACACAAACCATCCGCACCGCAAGTCCATATCTGACCCACTATTATAGCCGCAGCTACTACTGCGCGGCGGCATTCGATTATTATTAATTTTGTCGCCACCGGTATAATATATTACAACTATACAATACGCTGCAGGCCGTTGCAGCGCGCAGACGGATATGTACTAGCCGATGGTGCATAATATAGGTATAATAATAAATAATAATTGTTGCGTGATGGTAGCCGGTATTATATGTATAGTAGTAAGCCTATATTACCTATACCTCCTATACTGCAGAGTGTATGGCCACAGAATATATTCTGTGGTATGGCCATATGGTCGGGGCCTATTGTTCAGCAAATTGTTATTGTCGTAGATCTCAGTGTATGCAGAGCTTCGGCTTTTGAGATCAACACCTATGACCCACTATATTATACGTGATCTAGCCCTATTTAGGGGGGATCCGGTATCACTGCGTTTGGGATGGCGGTTGATATCTACTGCACCAGTGTACCTAGATAGTCCTGAAGGGGTGATGCAGATTGTAGATGATCGTGGTCGATAGAGTATAGTTAGTTTTTTCAACAACTATATAAGATTCACTATATCTATAGTAACTATATAGCTTACACGGTCGCAGTTATTGAATATTTTCTGAGTGTTTACATTAGCTCTACCGGGTGATTATAATATCGCAAGACCCTCATTATTATTTAAAAAAAAAATAGGAAGATTTTTGAAAATATATTTTTTTACATAATTTTAAGTCGTTAAAAACATTTTTCTAAAAAATGTATTTTTACCTCATATTTAATGACAACATACATTTTTAATTTCTTATTCCCAAACAGAATATTATTAGGAGTACTTCGTTTTCGGACAATTAGTAACTTATAACTTTTTAAAATATTTTAAGTTATGTTGAGCGGAGTGGAGTGGCTGAATTGATCCACTGTACTCAGCTTACCTTAATACTTAAAATTAGGTTAGTGCTTATAATAAACTATAGTTGTTCGAAAAATGATAAATATTGATGAAAACACTGAGAAAAATATTCTGCTTCGAAATATACAGATAAAATCTAGTAAAAAAATTATAACAATAAAAAATACTAAAATATGTTTTTTTTTGTAATTACTAAAAATTATATGAAAAAAAAAATATTTTCAAAAACGTACATATTTTTTGAAATAATGAGTGTCATCCGTTAAATGGATCACCCCGTACAAATATTATAGGAATACGTAGGCGTTTATCATTATTTGTACGGCACCATAAAGTTTATTATTAATTTATTAAAATATAATATCACTACCGGAAAACAATTTAAAAAAAAAACCCATTAATCATAATCTGAGATAAAATATTATAATTAATATTTCGATATACCTACTGGATTTTAATTTTTAATCATATTGAAAAATGTTATAATAATAAATAAACCAATCAATATTTTACAATTAATTTATATTTACAAATAAATATAATATTACTATAACATGAAATGAAGAACAGAAAAAATCATAATATAAAAGTCAAACATTGGATGGAAAACAATAATATTAAATTATAAATTATAATATAAAACATATTATATTTATACGAAACAGTTTTTTTATGTAGTTGTATGCAGTTCATTTATGTAGTTTACACTCTGCTAAACACATTATAAAAGTCTGAAGTGCGAGTAATTTGTAATTAAACGATTCGTCGAAAATGTTTAGTATTATATTTGTTATCAAACTTTTAAACAATCATAATTAAAACACTTTTTTTTTTAAAAAACAGGAAACAACAATTCCTCCAAATGGATTCAAATAGACAGTAAGTCACGTCAATGGTTCGGCGCCACCGTGAGGAGCTCCGGAGACAATGGAGTAATTTTGGTAAATATTAAACATTCGTGACTATTAACAGTTTAACTGCCTACTTAATATACTCAAAGGGTCCGTACAGCGTTTTATTAGTCGATTGTTTCTCATTAGTTAATTCAATTGTTTACTCTGTATTATTCGTTTAGGTTCAATTTACTTTTCATACCAATTACCGGTATTTAGATCAGCTTAATGCTTTCACTTAATGCCATCACATTCACATTCAAATAACAACCGGAAAATGTCCTCAACTCCAATTATCTTTGGTTATTTTGTTATAATTTATCATTATAATTATTTAAAATCTGGCGTCTTTATACTGTAAGTGCTGCATATATACATGTCTTATTTGTACTTTCAGCGTACCTATTGACAATAATATTATGATTTACTTGATACGTACATTATTAGGTACATATTAATATATGTATATATTTTTTTGAGTGAACCCGTTTACTGCAGGGCTTACATAGAATCCGATAAATATCCATCGACCACTTTTTTTCCATTGAACGTTTACTAACTTGTGGCTATTATTATATATAGCTCTATAAAACATTAGGTTGCTTTTCGTGCCGCACAAAGGATGTAGGTAGGTACGTATTATATATATATTATATATATACAATCAAATTCCGTCACGCGTAAACATGATATATCAGTCTTTGTTGAACTCGTATACATATTTTACGAACCCCCACACCGTCGAATTGTGAACGCATGTGGAAGCAGTATTTCCTTTCGATTTCAGTAATAATAATAATAATAATCACTCTCTAAAGTGTCTGCTCCAATTTTAATAAAATAAAAACCCTATGCCTATAAAGTATAAAGGCATATAGCCCTGCTGTAACTACTGAAATAACCATTAATCGTGCACCGAACAAAAGCGATCGATAACTACTCTTTTACGAAAAAACATTTTACATAAATACCCACCCGCGGAGATTGGCGAACACGCATTTCAAACAGCATATTATTATTTTGGCGTATTCGAACGAGAGAAGATCGCTTTGTACAAATGCACCGCCGCCACTCATCATTATTTGTCATCGGCTGATTTTTTAAAGGCTACGGAATGCTAATGACTCATTAATATTTATATAATACCGCGCTGTAGGTATAAGTGATTTATTACGAAATTTGTCATGAGTTCGGGAGGTTTCTTTCTTGCAGCAGTCGACAGTCGTACGTTCATAGGTATGTATATTATATTTACTACCCGTTGGCTACTGCGATCAATCAACATCGATTTGCCATCCGAATAATTATTAATGTTCTACTCTCCTCGGCATAAGGAAATTATAATTATAAACTCCACCTTATATTATTATTATTATTATTATTATTATTATACACGCATCTAAATAAAACGTCGTTTCGATTTTCGTTTTTAATTAAGTATAGGCTGCACGAATTCAATTTGTCTACTTATCGGCGTGGACGGAGAATCCCAGGAGGTCTATAATACTAATTTTCTTCGCTAATTGAGTTGTAGCTGCAGTTAAGTCAGCATTCTAGCCCACGCGTTACATGCTTTCATTACCAATTTATAAACTATATAAATTACATTTTATTGACATTATAGCCTATATTTACCCTATATTTTGTTTTATGTATATAATATTACATACATTAAACGCATATATGAGATATATCATATAAATATATATATAGTGAATTTAATTACACAAAACAACCACCGAAGTTATACATTTTTAATTGTGCCAATTGCCTATACCTATATATATTTTGAATTCAATATATCTGAACTCAACAAAATTACAAAAATTATCAAAAGATAAACTTCATTATTTAGAAACTCTTAGGTATCATAGTGTGTTCGATTTATGATAAGCCTTCGATGTTTCCTTATGTTTTAAAATGTAATCACTTCATTATTAGGTACATAATATTTCCAAATAATTATAATTATAATTTATTTATGAATTTATAATTTGACTCATTTTCTGTTATTTATTGATATATTTTGAACTGGTTTTCCTTCCGCTTTGCATTAAACGTGCATTTTCTATAGGAATATACAATTAACTTAAATCATATTATTACAATCTTGAATCTATATAATATTATATATACGTCTATTTTACACGAGAAGCAAATATTTCACCATTCTATTAATCGCCCCATAAAAGGATTTTAAAAAATTTTACACGGAATACCTTTAGTAATAGGGTAATTTTAACACATAATATAATTATAATGTCTTTTAGTACCCACCGCTTCTGTTTACCCGTTGAAGAATCCATTTAATCGTATTCCTATTATTTTATGATTAAAATATAATTATTTATTGATTAGCTGGATAAAATAAAATTAATTAAATAAATACATGTATAATATTTCTATGACATATACGAGATAATATTTTACCTAACCGCTACGCTATATAAGTCCATGATTATTATATTGTTTTATTTAAGAACTTCGTGATTGTTTTGTTATTATTATTGAAACTATCAAACTAAATTGATTAGTAATTTTGAATGTGTAATTTTAAAAATCATATTACTTTTTAAAACCATTTAAAGTTCATTCGATAATCTATTCGATAATCACTTACACAAATAAAAGAAATGAACATAGATAGATTAGTAGGGAATAAATTGTATGCTTGAAAAGAAATGTTTTAAGACTTTCAGAAAAAATTCAATTTGCATTTAAATCCGCGCTCTAATGTTAAATTAGTGTTGAGTTACAAACATTTTAAATTTGTTTTACCTGTGATAGTGTAAATATTGAATCTGGCTTTAAAAGTTGAAAACAAATTAGAAAAATTCAGTTGTTAGGTATAACAACTATGTTACAAAATATACTATAGGTACGTATGACCTCAAAATTGTGATTGCGGTACCTACTGAATTACCTATGATAAGCAAATAATAAAATTATCTATATTATTGTAATTACAAGATTTTTGGCTATTCAGATGAATAATATATTATACAACTATACATGTGTAAAGTAAAATCGGTTTGCTTCGATATTCGACTATGATTCGTGAACTAATAAGATAATGATTATTTTGACATTTCGTTAAAAAGCGTTTAGCGTTTATATAATCCATATAATATACCCATATACGTACGTATATTACGTCATATCAAAATTCATATGCACTTATTTCGCAAGCGATTTGTTGAAACTTGTGATATATAACATTATGGCATATAAAAAATGTAATTACATGTAAGCGTGTAGGTACGCGAACCGTTTATATAGTTTACAGCGAATCAGGTATTTTAGCGGTCTTATTGTACCGGCTAATTATTCATTATTAAGCCAAAGTGCAAAACATAATATATTACAAAATAAATACCTACCGTACATTATAATGTGTGTGCTCTTTGCACCGAGGAATTTACAATCGTTTAAAACAATTTATACTATGTGTCCTGTGCGCGTGTAACAGGATCGATAATTTCCCACCGTAGGCGTATAATATAATATATCATGTGCTACGCATGTTCTGTAGGTTAGGTAAAGGTGTATATAGCTTTCTTTCAAACGTGTGAAGTAATTAATACCTAACACCAGGTGGCATGGAAATTCACACGTATATATTTGTCTTGAATTTTATTTTAATGCCATTTCGTATTTGTAAGGATAACTAATATTATAATAGGCACAATATAAAAATCTCGAGGCTATTTAGCATTTACGACATAGACTTTGTGCATAAATCAATTACGGGATGTACTTGTATATGCGCAAACTATACAGTTTCATAAAACAAACGTAAAGGTAGGTACCTACACATTCTGTTATTTTTATAGAGTTTTGTTTAATGATTTGAATGTACCTACCTAATGTTTATTCGTCGATTGTTTTCACGGGATAATATTATGATTATTACTTAGAATTGTCTTTTGTACCTACCTATGAAATCCGATTTCATTGCCGTTCCATGTTGCCATGTTGGTATATAGGTATTAGGTACCTGCCTAGTAGGTACCTACTCCTAATCGGGAAATGTTTTTCACTGATAATTTTATTTAATTTCATAATATTACGTAAACAACTGATGTTTTTAAATATATTCAGGTTGTTTTCCTGTTGGCTTGCTATCGTTAAAATATTCAACAGTTAATTGTTGTAATGTTGTACGATGCAGACCTCGAAAGCACTATTTTTCTTATAATATACCATGGACGATGTATTTTTTGCAATGCGTTTAGACAAATAATTTCCAATGAATCCAATATAGTATAATCCATCTGCCTGGAAAACTGCACTGTCAACAGTCAAGTCGAATAAAATGTTATGGTCATGTCCAAGTCTAAACCAGTCTTTTATTTTTCAAAGAATTAGACGGTGTGTCGGTGTGCACAAGAATGCAGCAGCTAGTATAAATTTCCTACTGCGACACGCATCGATCTGTACAAGGAAAAAATAGATAAGACTGATAGAAACACTACATGATCAAAACGTATACCTCTATATAAGGAGGATTAATGACTATGACGGTTTTCCATTTTTAAATATTTTAGCTGTAGATAAATCCGATATCCGTACCGCCCTATAATGTATAATATCGTTAGATAGTATTATGTATAAATGGTATATAATACAATATTATATGCATTATACACATCACCGTGCGTTGTCTAGGATAAATCCGTTGGGGTCTCTAAATCCACAGGTGGTTATTGTCAAAACCGAGGAGTACAGTTTAAGCACGTGATGGTTTGGAACGATCTCGATTGTCCCGAATTCTAGACACACAAAAGATTCCGAGCTCCTGTAAGTCTCCTCTCTGGATCACCGATAAATATAATATGTATATAAATTCCGGATGAAAATTTCAAATTATTGTACTAACCAACAAAGCCGTGAACTACGAGTTAAACGTTTATTTACATTTCGCCGCGTTTGTTTACGCAATATACTGCAGCGGAAATATCAAGGGGTGAACAACGAATACGAATGGGAGAGCATACATCTAAATAATTGTTAACGGTTGTTTATATTGTATATTATTATTTATTATATTTTAATAAAATCGTTAACAGTAATTTTAATTTTAATTTCAATATTTCTTTGGTGTCGAAGCTATATAGGATGTATGCATTTTCAAACCGCTGATTCAGTGTATTTGACTTGTGCATATAGCTCACACAGACACACACGATATAGTACTGCGTCATCCGTTCGTGGCGAATAAACGATTATGAAACCCGACACTCTTGCACCGATGACCATAATATAACATTATATTATATTAATGTAGGTACATAATGTCTCCGAGTACAAGAGCTACCTACATAATATTATAATAATGTACAATATTTTTAACGATGGACAATGTGTGATTGAAAATTCGATGTAATATAGGAGGTGGTATAACATAATAAATATTATGTATAGCCACTATATACGCGTGTAATTTATACCCTAGGTCTTCTTATCACAGTTTATATTCTGCCGTTGTTGTATAATAAACGACGTATACATAATAATATTATGCTTATATATGTATAATAAAGTTTCGTTCACCCCACAAATACGAGAGCCTGTGGTCTGTGGACGGTCTTGTTAAGAACGCTTTTAACAAGTACTTTTACAGTATGTAAATAATATATGTAAATATCAAATGAGTACCTCTACATTTTTTTTAAAGCATAGATTATATTATGATTCGCCATTAATTTAGTCTCATATTGGCGGAGCGAGTAAATAAATATTGTAAATACGATAAAATTTGAAAGTCTATATTTCTTAACGAAATAAGGTACTTGTAATAACGCATGTAGTATAATATATAAGTAGGTACTTGCCAGATCTATACAATTAATACAATTAATATAATAATAATATCGTAAGGTAGTACTTGATATAAATAAATCATCCCAATGGTTGCCATTTATAAATGTCTATATAAACAAAAAATGTATTTAATACCTACTTATAGAGATTTTTGAAATTTGAAAAGTTTTAATTTCTCACTCATAGAATCTAAAAACTGTACAATTAATGCTTTCGAATTTTGAAGTGTAGAGTAGGATATTGGTTTGGTCATACATTATGGATGAATTGTGAACTATAATATTATATACCTATTTATATGTAGCTGATAACGCGCCACGTGCGATAGTATAAAGCGGATATGCGCCAATGTGTCGTATCAAAATCAAATTCATTGCGTAGGTACTTGCAAAAATGGTATTGCCACACTGCACACACACACTGACACAGATGCACATACAGTACCTACATAATAATGTATACACACGATATATTACGCTGAATGAAACAGAACGCCGGTCGCCACGCATCCGATCCAGTTTGCACGAGGTCAGAGTGGATTGTAAAACGAGCATGTCGCACGCCTAAAGCTCCTCCACGCGCGTGTATGACGTTAAGACGACGTAAAAGGCGATTTTTTCCCGTACACCGCTGCCCATTGTATTCGATACGTTTACTCACCCGCGGTGTACAGAAAAATCCGTATTTAAATAATATAAGACGCAAAAAAAAAAAAAAATAATAATAAATAAAAACCAATAAATATTACAACCGATGTGTACTATATAATACTGCTGCGCTCAGAATACCTTATGGCTCGCACGTATATATACAGATACCTGCATAACATAATATATATAATATGTAAACGTAGTGGAATACGCCTCGCGGTCGTGTGCGGTTTGGAAAAAAAATTACCTATATATACGACTCCCAGTGCGGCTTAGGTTGATAAGTCGTGGTTGTCGTGCAAACAATATCGCTAGGTATATAATATAACGATATTATGACCCTCCATCCGCGGAGACGTGTCGTATTGTGTATATAGCTGCGGAACACCGCGTGCTGCAGCCTGCAGCAGTATATATATATATATATTATGTATTATGCACATTTTCCTTTGCCGAAGACACTGCAGTCTTGTCGTAGAAATCGGTCGGGGCGACAAATTGTCGCGGTCGATTTGATCACACGCCAATGAGAATCAACTGTATATAAAAATCACTTGCGTATACGGTACATGCCTGGGATATATCATATAATATAGGTACCAGCCATGTCCATATATAGATTTACAGTCAGGCTGTAGCAGGCACAACAATCAACCACAATATATGGTACCTATACGACCTATAAAAATGCCCCTTTCGCGATCTCACGGCAAAGGAATAAACTACAGAAGCGTGGGAGGGCACAGAAGAAACAACCTGTTTTTCGATTAGTTGTTAATGACTGATTTGAACATTTTTA
This sequence comes from Macrosiphum rosae, assembly GCA_016617965.1. Lineage (NCBI taxonomy): Eukaryota > Metazoa > Arthropoda > Insecta > Hemiptera > Aphididae > Macrosiphum > Macrosiphum rosae. The sequence goes on from WHPZ01586169.1 coordinate 64,556, forward strand.
TATATCATCTAAATCGAAACTCAATTAAGTCATTTTTTAGTTATGAACTTTGTATACTAAGTAGGGTCTAGCAGGGTCTAGTAGGATATAATAATTTAGGATAATAGGCTTGTAAGATATGGCGGGGGTTATGAAGATTTGAAAATTATAGTATTTGATAATAATCTATTGACATTTTATACTGCAAAAATGCGCTGAATAGTTATGATAAGTACTATATTAAATATTACATATATTTTATTTTCTATGTAATATAAAAATGAATGTACGTTTGTATGGAGCTTATAGACTAGATTGGAGTCATTTGGCACCAAATTTTTCACACAGATTTTTTCTCGGGGAGTATACTTTGATTCGGTGTTAAACCCCTATAAGTTTTATTTATTATATATGCGGTTACCATTAGTTATAGATATACAATTTAAATAAAAAATTGGTACATACAATCCGACCCACCATACGTTGCAATAGCGCAATGGTATTCTTTTTGAATATAAGAAAATAATATTTAATTAATCATTATTCTTACCTATTCAAATTTACAACAAAAGGCAATAACCGTATGTTTGTAGATTATAGACTCAAAAATTGCTCGACTAATTTTGACGACATTTTAAGAGATTGTTTTTGGAAATATCAGTAAAGTTTAGAAAGTAGCTTAAATTATGCACATCTTGATCTTATGTTTCATGAGTACCTAAATATACAATTTACAAATTATTTTGATCTAGGAACAAATCCCATATAATATCAATATCATCTCGAAAAAAAATATGAAAAATTCATCGTTCCACTCGGAATCTAAAATCTAAAAAATTCTAAATCTATCCATAAATATTATTTTAAGCACTTAAACAGTTTTGTTTTTATTTTGGCACTTTATCAAAGTCTAAAAGTCGACCACTTTTCTAATGTTTACCTTCGTATAAGTTATACGTTTATGACTTTTACTTACAATAAATGTTTCAAAGCTTTTTATTTACATTTCAATATTTTATTTTCAAGTTCTTATGAGTTATAGACTGCAGTGAATCATTAGAGCGAGCTTAAGCTTGAGATCGGATCATTCAATATGAACTAAATATGTATAAATATTAATAGGCTATAATAATAACTAACAACTAATAAATAATAATATTCATTAAGATTCAAGAACTAATTTTTTACGAACTATATTGATAACAATTTTAAAACAATATATTTTATTATCCACAATCTTAAAAAATTAAATCATAATCTGCAACTCTCGATCATTTTCCATTGATTTCCTGATTGTATATCGATTAAAAAATAATTGCTGGTATAGCAAATTCAACACTGGCCCGCAGTTTTTTTTATTAAATACGTATGATTAATACTTATAATAAGGACAGGATATACGGAACTTCAAAACACCCACTCGGGTGTATTGTATGTATATTACGTGTTTGATTTTGTCGATGAAAAAAGGCAGAGATCCAAATTTAGAAATGTCTGCCTCATAAACGATTTAGTTACGTATAAATAATATGTTACAATATTATAATATGTTGTTGATCACGTGCGACCGGTTTATGCCATCAATTACCCTACGCGCGTAGACTACAAAAAATGCAAAATAGAATCGAATTATGCTCGACAAAATGATTATTTTTCGGTTATATTATGGTATCAATGTATAATGATGTATAATAGTGGGTTCCGATAATGTCGCGGTTGAAGTAATGACGAAGAAAAACAATTTTATAGGTACCGACTAAAATATATATAATATATATAGACAAAAATAAATCACCGGTCATCACTAAAAACCTAATCTATCTTCAGGGCGGCTGACTATACCTGTGCCGATATAAGTTGTCTTGTACTAATTTAATATACCTATATAGGCACAGATGACTCTCGTGATGAATGACGCACCTCTGCGCCGACGACGGACAGCGGTTCGCCTACGCGAGAATAGTATTTGTATTACATTAGAGAATATATAAAAAAAAATGGCGTAAAATTAAATAAAAAACTAAAGCAGTGGTCGAAACGAGTGCGTGGAAGTCGATATAGAATAACAACTTATTATTATACAGTTGTTTTTTAACGTGGTCGGAGGAACGTTATTATATTGTATAGTTATATACTTATATCCCGGGAAGGATTTCTATTTCGCATATGGATAAGATTTCTGCAGATGGGGGGGTTTGAGCATTTGTGCAAGAGGTTTTCATCAATAAAAAGACACATTTGGTTTACAAATTACAAATCTGGAATAATTATTAGTATATTTTAAATATTACTTCTACTGTAGCTAGGTATATACACCGGAAGTTGGTTTTTAATAATTGTATATAAGTATATTTGAGTTCACTCGTGTCGCTCTGTCGAACTGACCTACGCGTGGGTCATTTTAATAATAAATAATAATTTGGAACCGAGACGAAAAGTGTCGAGTGTGTATATTGTTATAAATTATTATACTACAGCTATTTTGTTTTAGTCAATTTTGAAGGGTAAAATTGTTTATCTATGTATATAATATAGGAGGTAACAATTAATGTGACATTTTTTTATTATTATTATTACTATCATCGTTATTGTGTATGCGTATATTTGACGAAGAAACATTTAAAAAAGAAACCTAGATGTACCTGTTTTGTGCGGGGGATAGCGAATACGACATAGGTAGTAGGTACTTATAGGCTATAATACTAATATTATAATATAATGTATATAATATTGCGTTATCGAAAGCAGCTTTAAACGCACACGATTGTCTCGGTCACGAAGAAGTAGCACTGTTTTCCGAAGTATTATAATATATAATACGGTGTAGTTATATTAAACAATATAATATTATGTGTGCATTATAATTACCATAATGGCATAATATTGTATATTGTGTCCATAAAATAGTATTGGATATTAGGAAGTATATATTACCTAAATTGGCTAAATTATGAGTTATGACAATAATACGTTTTATTTTATCTTGTACGACTTGATGTTTTTTTAAATAGCCGTTGGCGTTGCTAATTTGACGATGTCGGCATGTCTCGCGAGTTAATATAAATTACAATATTATGATGTACTTCACTATAAAACTATAAGATAGGTATAACGCGTTATATACAAAATTGTTCAGTGTTCAAAGACTCAAAGTAAGGTACATGATATTATATGTATATTTAATCAATAGTATTAAGGTAAATTGTGCTTTTTATGTCTGTGATCATTATTTCGTGTAGAGTGAACCGATATCTGTATCTCGAGTCTCGAGTACCTCAAAAGCTCAACTGGTTATACACTATGCATATATGTAATATTGTAGTTAACAGATATAATTTTTAAATTTTCTCTCTTTTTTTGTACACCGTTCTAAAGAAATACCTGGAAAAACACTCCAATTCCATATAATTTTCAATCAAATCAATATTGGCTATTTCATCGTAATTTAAAAATTATCAACGCTAGATGTTCGAAACTCTCACCAATTCTAATTATTATAATAAGTAATAACAATAATTGTATGGATACCATTCAATTTGAGCATTTTTTATAAGCTGCTCGTAGGTAAATTTATCTTGATCTTACTGTAAAATGTTGTTTGTTAGGTACCTACCGACTTGCTGTAAATATTTAAATGGTATAATCAACGGCCGTATACTGAGTCACAAACCAAATAAAAACTATTAAATCGAAATAATAACAACGTAGAAACATCATTTTGATTGAAATTCACAAACTCTGAAGGAGAAACATATTTTGAATAGTATGACTTCGTATTCGAACGTATAACGTATAGGTAAATGAAGCAATTTATGTGTCCGAGGAAGTCTTTATGTGACGTATACGTAAATGTATCTACTAAATAGGCAATAGCATTTGGGCATTCCATTGTAATGGTTCATGAATAACAACCATAATAATATCTTTATTATCTCTATGACTCAATATTATTAATGGCCAAGTATACTAAAAATAAGAAATGCGTGTTAAATTATACTTGATCTATTATATTATACAATATATACATACCTATTATACGTATATACACTGCATTAGCTGTATTTTCTTTTTAACGAAATATAATAATCTAGAAATAGTTACATCGGGCGGCATAATTGAGATAAAATAATTTTCGTAATAAATGGTCTTGTTCCGTATTTGTAACGGTCGATTAATCAATGTCTTCAAATCTAAGAGCTACTTGGAATGAAAAAAAAAATACATATAACGAGACCATCATTGTTACACTCGTACATCACACGTTCGTCGTCTCTAGATATGTATAATACTAATTTGTCTGTCAGTTAAGGCACGACTGAATGGAATCAAAAGACCGCAATTATTTCCATAGTCATCGGCCAGAAACTGCGCGCGTGGTGTAGTTAGGATTATAGTCGTAAATGGGAACAGGGCGATGAAAAAAAGAAATGCGTTTTAGTAGATGCACCTGTTTTTTAAATTCATGTTTTAGAATTCGGAGCGGAGCAATGAATGTATTGATTGTAACAATGTGTGTTTTTTTTTGTGAAAATTTCACCAAATGGCAAATATTAATATAAGTACTGGGGGACGAGGTGGCCGAGCGGTCTAAGGCGTCGGTCGCGACGCTGCCGACGCCGGATCAATTCCCGGCCACTGGGCGGCATTTTTCTTCGGGCAAGTCACGGTTGGTCATTCCAAATTGAAAATTCTGCCAAAACCCAACACACACGTGTTCCCCCCCTACTACTACCAACAAACCATACAGCTAATGGCCATAGTTGCCGGGCTTACGATCAATAAAAAAAAAATAATAATATTAGTACTAGAATTTTTTATACTTGGTATGAAATCAAAAATATTTTGACTCTTCTTGAGCTATTTATAGACAAGTGAAATTTTTTCTTTTTTTTTAAATAATCGTCGATGAAAAAATATTCACTCAGTCAAAAAACTTAAAAATGTAATACAATAAGGTTCTTCATAACTAATAATATGTTATTATTTCTATTTAAAAATATTAAAAATACATTATAGACATGATTTTTTTTTTATAAGCATCTGAATTTCGTATTTTGACAAAGAACGTCAAAACCACGAAAATTTGCAAATAATTTTCTAGTTAAGAATCAATATAATATTTTATTTGTATATCTAAGACTTAAATATTTAATCCGAGATTCAGGTTGAATAGTTCATACTGAAATTAAATAATCTAAATTATATTTTGTTTAGCGTTTGCTCAGAATCGTTTTTCGTATGAAATGATTTATAAGTATATAGGGCACACTATATAGGTTACACTAGGCATACACTGGACACCTATTTATTTTTGCATACCTCTACTATTGCATTTAGAATACCTCCTGACTATATTATTTTAATTTTTATATTTCAGGCCTGCGCTCCGAGGTACGTTTATTTCACTAGCAATGGCAACAAAAGAGAACCCGTGGGTACGTGTTACGCCACCTCAGACTTCAATGATTTCTCTGAGTACTCGCCATGCCGAACGCGTAAGTGAATCAATAATGATATATCATTATATCAATGATATAATTGAGAATTATTCAAATAATGCTATACAGTATACATTTATATTTAAAGTACATGATATAGGTAATTGTAATTGATTTAAATAAAAACAAAAACAGTATAATGAAAATCAATTTCAATTCTTATTTTCTAGCGATAAAAAAAATGAATACAATTATGTCAAAACGACTAGATATTAACACTACAATTTATAAGATATAAGTATACCGATGTACCTACCATAATATTTGTGCAAAACAAATACAAACGTACAAAAGCAAATATGCAATCATCTGCACTCTGCAGGGTAAACCCTCCCACGACACTTCAGGACTACTTGACGGATAAATATTGTAAACACTCCCAAGTCTGTATAATAACTTCGTTTGTACATTATAATTTAATGTTTATAATAATATGAACATAAACATTTTTAAAATTTAAAATAGTAAATTCATTTAACTTTCATAAATAATAAAAATAATAATAATTTGATGAATTGACATTTGAATTGCGATATCATTTCAAAACATCTCGGAAGAGTATACATACTATTTCCTTCAGCTAAACATAATGTTGACCCGGGAGAGTTTACTAGTTTTAAAAGTCGAGATGGTTTATCATACAACTGGGAGATTTTACCACCCCCAATAGCCAATACTGTTCAAAAATGCCTACTACATAATATCTAATATATGTATATCTAATAAATATCTAATATATAAATTACTTAAACGATATCATTGATATGCATGCGTTTTGTATCCTCATCATACACATCATAATAATAGTTAAAATTTTTTAGACAAAAATCGTTAATTTACTGCACACGAAAACAAGATACAATAAATCGTAATAAATTGCTGAACTAATATTTTTTATAAATAGTATTATCATTTATTTAGAATTTACGTTACGAATATTTTTTGACCTATTTATGAATACTTGTAAATTGCATGTAATTTTTATATATACAAGATTTATTATTATTTAATATCATATTCCGTGACCCAATAAAACAATTTCTGGTCCTGAACAATATGTTATTAGACATAATATATTAATATGTGTGATGCACCGATAAATTCTATTATGAATTTGTAGTGCACCTAGTTCTAATATTATGTACTTTCGGCTTTTAAATGCAATAACCATATCGTTTCCAACATATAGAACAGTACTTATACAGTTAAGAATTAAAATAATATATTGCAAACGCATACGATATAAAATGGGTCATCTATAATAATAACAACAAAATAAAACCGTCTCGCATTCGATCGCAGGCTAACCACACACATAATATAGTGATTTAGAGTAAAGTCTAGTGTAATATATATAGTAAATATTATGTTTGTGTCGGCCTGTTTCAGGGAATTGGGGTCACCATAAACAGGGTACTTGCCAAGCTGGACTCGGGGCATCTGTTTCGAAGGTAATTTACGTATATATTTAAAAACCCGAGCTTTTGAAAACACGTTTTGCTTTGGTTTTCGAAACGCATTTAAATGCGTCATATTCACTCTATTTGTTTGTTGTTCCTACAGGATGGAAAACGATTATTCATTGGTGCTGTCGGAAGTTGGTATTGGCAAGGTGAGACGATTTCATGCGAATTATTATAAATTGTGATAATATATACCTACTTCATATTAAAATAAAATACCTATATACATACGTCCTAAATATATATTAATATAAAATTAGTCGTTAAAAACGCCATATAACTATTCAATTTATTGTTATAATTTTTGTATATCACATTAGCAGCTATATGTATAATACTATGTACTTAATGTAAAATTGTATTTTTATTTTTTTCCTATGCCTGCAGGTTATTAGAAAAGATGTGCCTCCTATGCATGCACTGTTAATTTCACAATTCGGCATGTAGTTTATGTTATTGCTTTATGTCTGTATTTTTGGGATTCGTAACTATAATAGTTTACGATCCTGGCGAAAAACACTATATCATTCCTAAATTATTACTGTTTGCGGGAAAGACAACAATGTGCATTTTTTTCATCTACCGAATGATTTGGGCATGTTTGATTTGTCGGGGCGCTTATTTTTTTTTTTTTACTTTTTTTGGATGTAAAACACACTGTTTTTAATGTTATTTGGCAGGCCAATTATACTCAGTCAATTCGTCAGCTCGATTGCCGTTTTTACCGGCAATACAATATATCATCGACGACATCGACGAAGGTAAACACGTGTTGAAAATGAAAACGGAACTACAAATATATACCTACATAGTACATACGTATATACTCCCTCCGGAAGTCATTGATGACATATATTAACCCATTACAATTTAATCGCGGGGCTTGAAATTATAACCCATAAACATAATATAATGTATTTAAACTAAAACGGTTAAACCTTTTAATTGAGTCTATTTATTTTTTAATCATGGCCAGAACCTAAAACGTCTATTAAACTGTCCATTTATTTTAAAATATAAATAGATAAATAACATGGTAATAAAAATACAAATAACGCCATATATTGTTATTAAATATATTATGGTCATCTGTAGGTATGGTTATTATGACGCCATATTTTTTGTAAAGTTGATTGCAACCATATTTAAATGTTTAATTAAGTCGGTGATCTGAATCATAAAATTCTATATCATTGTTCAAAATATCTAAATAGTTAAATTATATAATCCTATTACCTATATTATATACCTATGTAGGTATAATAGGATTATTAAGGGATCATAAAATTCTTTTCTTTTTTTTTTATAAAAATCATTGATCGCATAATCATTAAATTGTAATGTAAATTTCAAGCCCGGTTTAATTGGCATGATTAGGATGTGTCGGGAATTGCATTTTTGTGGAAATTACTTGACGCTTTCCTGTTTCGCTTTGCTTTGGTCACTATATTAACGTTTGCTGCTTATTGCCTGTGTTCATTATACTAATCTTTACTACTTTTATTTAGTTTTTGTTGTAATGTTTAATCATTTATGATATTCCAGAGAATAAAAATGAAATAATATTATTTTAATCCGAATAATCCTTAATGACACACTTAAAAACACGCACTTAATGGGTACAGGGTGTTTCAAAAGACCATTCAAACATTTGTAGACCCACAAGTATTATTTTTCGAGTCCAAAAATGTGTTTGGAAGTAAGATAATAAAAAAAGACATAAATGTCTGGAGAAGAGTTTAAGCGAACGTTCTATAAATGGTCTATATAGTCGTCTTGGAAACAGGTGTACCTACTGCTGATGACAGATGCTCATTAGAGTAACACGTGCAACTGCAGCAGATGACAACATCCGATAGACACTCGAAAGTCGAAACATCCTGTACCAAAAAACAAATATATTTATTCGTTTAAAAATAAAAACACTAAATATATATATACTACTAAATAGGATAACATAAAAAAAAAATGAAGGTGGATTAAATCGTTTTAAGAAAAAAAATTAACTTTTTTTTAACTCACTAAGCTTGGAGAAAGGCAGAATATCATAATATCCAGTACGAAAAACCATAATGCGCATTTATATTTTATAGGCCAATTTTACTCGCAAAACTTGCACAGTCGACCGGATGTATTTTCGACCAACGAGGGACCGCCAGCTGACGACGATTCGTATCTCGGTTATTCGGTGGCCGTCGGTGCTTTTGGATTTGGTTCGGAATCCGGCGCTGCTGTTGGAATGCCAAGGGGTGGAGGACTTTTCGGAAAAGTAAGATTCGTACATCAATAACGATTTTCGATCTGAGATAATTTATGTTTATTAAATACGTACAGGTCCTTTTATATTCCACCAACCTGATAAATTTGTACAACATCACTGGCGATCAACTCGGCGCATATTTCGGTTATTCGATTTGCGTTTCAGACGTAGACGGTGATGGTGGCGACGATATAATAATCGGTGCACCTCTGTACAGCGAGTTTTCCAAAAACGACGGATCCTACGAGACTGGAAAAGTTTATGTGTACTTGAAAAAAGAGGTAATCACGCGATAAATGATAATATAAGTAATAAGTAATAACGATGCATTTATAATTCTCATTTTTCTCATATTTGTTGATATTATTCTATAATTCGTTAACAATTAAGAATATTTCCTATTCCATATATATATTTTAATTATTACTAGTCCTAAGTAAAACTATAAATTCTGAAATTTGAAATGTCATACATATGAAGTAATTTTGTTTAAGTTTATTTAGTTAATTGTTTGAAACAATGTCTTATTAATGTAATAACTGACGTTTTATACATAGGGATATAAATTTAACGAACGGAACACAAGAATGGGATTCAACTCAAAATCTCGTTTTGGACTTGCTTTGACCAGCTTAGGTGATATAAACAGAGACGGATATGGAGGTGAGTTGTGCATTGATTTCCAATGGTCGTTATCGAATAAAATATTATCATAAAGTAATTTATAAATTCAGATTTTGCTGTGGGTGCTCCGTACGACGGGCCCAACGAATTGGGCGCAGTATACATATACCACGGGACTAAAACTGGCGTTCGGGAAAAATATTCTCAAGTGATCAAATCGGAAGACGTATCCGTGGGAGTAAGACCTATATCGACGTTTGGTTTTTCGTTGTCGGGCGGCACAGACTTAGACAACAATCAGTATCCAGATCTGGTCGTCGGTGCTTACGAATCGGACATAGCTTATTTCATGAAATCTAGACCCGTAGCTCAAATGACCACTTCCGTATATTTCAAGTCTGAAAATAAGCAAATAGCACTGGAACGTAGAGAGTGTACGACCAAAGACGGTACTCTGGTGCCGTGTTTATTTTTGTCCACTTGTTTACAATATACGGGAATTGGTGTCGATGATCAACTGAGTAAGTAAACTGAAGATATTAATAATATAAACGTAAAATAAGGGTATACATTAATGATGATTTATTTTTTAAGATATTGAAATGCAACTGGTACTGGATGCTAAAAAACCAAAATCTCCAAGAATGTTCTTCTTATTGGAAGAAAACAGAAATGTATTGAACCATAGTTTAACGTTGGATAAGAATGACCAATCGTGTAAGACATTCAACGTTTACTTGAAGGTATTAAGCTTGAATCAATTTTTTTAAATATTTTTTTCAAATCAGACTACACTTTTTTTTTAATTTTAGAACAATGTTAGAGACAAGTTGACGCCGTTAGAAGCAGAGTTAAGATACAGAATTATTGAAGAGAATAGAAAATTCACTAGAACTCTAACACCTGTAATAGATCTTGATAACGAACTATTTGCCGTCTCTAGAGACTCTATAAGTATACAAAAGAATTGTGGAGGAGATAATATTTGCATACCAAATCTTCGGCTTATTGCTACACCGTAAGAGCACATTTTTTATAATTCTTTTGAATGATTTTTATATATTTTTTTATTTTTGCTTTTTAGGGATTCCGAGTCCTTCCTACTAGGATCTAATAAAAAATTAAAAGTTGACGTTATAGTACAAAACGAAGGTGAAGATTCTTTTGAGACCACTTTTGACATGACTGTACCTCCTGGCATTAATTATGTAAAAATAGAAAGAGTAGATGATAATGAAAACGATATACCTGTACAATGTTCAGCACCATCAGAAATGACAAACAACACTTTACATTGTGACATTGGGAATCCATTGCCCCGAGATAAATATGTTAGTTACATTCATAACTATTAGCTATATTATATACTTTCTACGTTTTGATAGAAATATAATATAAATTTGACTATTTAGTTAAATGATTCGCTATTTGTTAATTACATATTTTATAGGTACAATTTAAAGTTGTTTTGGAACCATATCAAACTACTGAAACTAAGGCCAAATACGAATTCAACATGGTGGTGAACAGTACAAATCCTGAACGTTTTGATTCCGTGTCAGATAACACGAAATACTTAGGAGTACCTCTTTGGGCCGAAACCGATTTGATCATTGTAGGATCGTCAAAACCCGTGGACGTACATTATAATATTACGATGGAAGAATCACTCAACATTACCGATGAAAAGCAGATCGGCCCGCAGGTTATTCACATATACGGGATTCGAAATAAGGGTCCTTCAGATATATTAGAAGCCGAAGCTTACATTGACTGGCCTATGTTCACATTGGCAGGTAAATACATTTTAATTCAACTACAGATTAATCGAGTATGAATAAATACATAAAATATGAACTTAAACATAAATTTGTTAACAATGTTTTTAATTAATGTTTGAGTTAATTTTTCGTGTTTAATTGGAAAAACAAAACAAAATAACTTAGTTTAATTGAAACGTTTTATCATAGGAGAACCACTGTTATACTTACTTGAAATGCCCGAAACAAATGGACAGGTAAAATGTGAAGCTATTGAAGAAATTAATCCACTGAGGTTAAATGTAAGTATTGGTTGGATGAGGGTGTAAACAAGTATTAGTTGGTCGATACTAATAGTTAATACTTTTGTATTATATGTTTGTAGATCGATCGTAAGAGAAAGTCGTATTTTGAATCAAGTGGTTTGTTTTCAAGCAGTTCAGGTCAATCCGTTACGGTTAAGGGTGCAGAAGGCACTAGTTCAAGTTCTTCGAGTGCGGTCGTCAAGACGTTTGCGGAACTGACGGAAGAGGAAAAAAAACGTTTCATGGAAATCCAAAAGAAAGACGAAGAAGAATCGAAATCTCTGTGGGGCGACGGTTCATACGAACAAAAAATTCGATATCAAAACTCCAAAACGCAATCGACCGGAACGGTGGTGACCGGCGGCTCGAGTCATGGCCGCAACGAGGGTTCCGGCGCAACGTTCGTTACTGACGTCAACCGAGGGCCAAAATTCACGGTCGGATCGTCGGAGAGCGGCGGAGGTGTTGTCCACAGCGAATATTCGGGTTCAAAGTCGACGAGCGTGGTGACGGGCGGCCAACGCGCCAACGAAGCGTCCGGCACTTCGGCGGTAACCAACACGAACCGAGGGCCGACGTTCACCGTAGGGTCATCTGAAAGCGGTGGCGGTGTAGTGCGCAACGAGTACGAGTCAAGATCGTCGTCGGGTTCCACTTCGGTTTCCGCCAGCGGTGCGTCTAGCGCTCAGGGCAACCGTTGGTCCGAGGCTGGCGGAGTGGAGAGCAACTCCTACGGCGCTGGTGCATCGTCCCGCGGTGTGTATGGCGCCGCACACTTTGACGAGTCCGAATCTTCGTCGGGTACTTCGACTTTCCGGATGGGTGCGTCGTCGTCCGGGGGTACCACGCGATTCGAGACCGCCATCACAGGTTCTCGTGAGGCAGGATTGTCCGAAAACAAAGCTGGATCGGAATTCCATGGTCAGTCGCCCGTGACCGTCGTACAGAGTGGATCGGAAGTACGCGGTGGTTCCGAAGTACGAGGTGGGTCGGAAGTACGAGGTGAATCAGAAGTACGCGGTGGTTCGGAAGTACGAGGTGAATCGGAAGTACGCGGTGGATGGTCGTCTGGCGGTCAATCGTCGATGACTTCGCAAGGCGTAGGATTCGGCGGAGTTAACAGTTGGGAAACGTCCAGGACGGCGGCCGAATCGCGAGGGGAAAAATGGTCGCGTGACAACGGGATCGGCACACAATGGAATCAGGGTGGCGGTGGTTGGAACCATGGTGTCAAGAACTTCACGAGTTTCCAGGAATCGGAAAAGAGCCACGTGGCCAACACGACGTGGGACGACGCTGCAGGTGGTGGCGTGCCGAAGACGTACGTGACGGACCGGTGGCGAACCAATAACGACGGAGTGGTACGTAACGGCAGCACGTCGCATGTAGTAGATGGTGATGCGTTGGACTACCGGGACGCAGCGGTGCGCAGGATGAACATGGCTGCAGGAACCGGTGGCGTGACCAACGTCATAGGTGGCACCACAGGAGATGACAGCGACCTATCGGTCAGCTTGACTGGCGCCGCTGCGGTCACAGAAAGGCATAACCAGGGATTCAGGCAGTCCAAAGTGGACGAATCGGAAACGGTGCACAGGTGGCGGACGGTCGACGGAAAGCTGTACCGCGCCAACGCGGAGGGCAACTGGGATACGTTGCATATGACTTCCGACGGTAGCGGTTCGACGGACGTGTATGAGGCGCAGGACCTAATTCCGCAGAACTACGTCAAGCCGGCCGACGTCGATGGCAAGTTTAAGCTGTACACCCGTTTCCGGAGAGACACTCAGACCAAACGGTGCGGGCCCACGAGGTGTGTGACTGTCAAGTGTAAGATCGGGCCGCTATCAAAAGACCAAGAGGTGTGGCTGTCATTCAGGTCCAGAGCTTGGGTCAGCACTTTGAAAAAGGTATTCATTTATGAACATTAAGAAAGTCTTTTTCTAAAACCAAAACTATGCTACCTAAAAATTACAATGCAAAAGGCCAAAAGTTCTCTACTTCAAACTAGCTATAGGTACCCATTTCACGAGTCACGAGTAATAAAATATATCTGGTTTTCATTTTCAGGTGGCGCTCAACAGACCAGTGACCTTAAGCTCCACGTTATCAGCAAAAGTCACCAAGCTCCAATACATTGGCAAGCCTGAAAGTAAACTCGCCCAGGTTAGGAGTTACGAGGTATTCACGGAGGTCATCCCCAGGGACCTGGCCGTCAAACCGGACATCATTCCGCTGTGGATCGTCGTCTTGGCTGCCGTCGCTGGGACGGCTATCCTGTTGCTGCTCGTGTATCTGCTTTACAAGGTAAATACCATCATTGGATAGTTCATACAAGCTTCAAATTAAATATAGCTCATGTATTGAGCCTTTCAAAGCCACACGTAGAGATCATAATTTATTTTATAAAATAAAAAGCTTTCCTTCAAGCTCAACAGTATTGATGTCTCATTAGGTATAAATTTGGGACACCATTAAAATAATTTTCCCTGAGTGGACCACCATTAAAGGGTTGTATGGAGCCATAAAGGCAATTCTTACAGAATTTTAAAAGAAAATAAAGATGAAATTAAGTACCAGTACCATTATTGATTATTTTGTGGTTAAAAAATTTCAACCACAAAACTGTTTTGCAAGCAAAAACGTCTTTTATAATATCAACCAAGAAATTTAATATTTTCTTACCAGAATGACAATACTCATTTTTTTTATTACAATGAACAAATCATATTATGTTTATCACACACAAACATGATTTAATATCTGTAGTAGTACTAGCCAATAATTTTAATTTACAAGAATTATTTCATAAATATTAAACCAATTCAATACCGTAAAAAATAATTATTATACTAATATATATGTATTGCCATAATATTATCAGAATACTCAATATTTTATGATGAATTTTTTGTGACTTTATTTTAATAAAAATATATACTGATATTATTAAGACTTTCTTTAATTCATTACAAGTAAAATGTCACAAATTATGATTTTTGATTTGTTCGTAGTAGTTTTATAAAAAAGTTTACAAATAAAACATGTAAAAAATGCATACATTTTAATAACTGATTTTTTTTGTTTTTGGTAGTGTGGATTCTTCAAACGCAATCGGCCATCTAATGCACCAGAAAAACAACCATTGACACACAGAAATGGACAGGCTGAGCTTTATCAAACAGGAGACGAAGCTTTGTAGGAATATTCAACTTTGTTCTGCTAAAACAATTTTTTTTTTAATAAATATGATTGGAACTTAAATAAATTGCCACATTAAACCACCTAACTGATATTAATTTGTTATAATTTATTTTGTAAATATTTAAAAATAACTATTATATATTATGTTTTTTGTAAATAGTATATATACAATTGTTTTATTTTCTTACATTTTGAAATAATAATGTAAATGTTAGTCTTGTTGTAAATTAAATTATTATATGAATGTATTAATTAATTAACTGTACTTAAACCTTGATAGTAATTATTTTTATAAAAAAATTAAATATATTGTTTTAAAATTATAACGCTCTAGTCTAAAAAAAAAAAAATTGTAAATTGAGTTGCATTTTTATTCTTTACAAGATTAACATTCAGTTGTAAAATTAAAGTTTTTAAATATGACTTAATAAGATATCAATAATTTATGCTTGTGAAATTAAAACAAATATCAATATTCAATTTACTTATTTTAATAATGACTGATAATTTTTGGTTTATTTTTAATAAAAAATAAATTATAAAATGTAAATAATAAAT
The DNA here is from genome assembly GCA_016617965.1 of Macrosiphum rosae. Lineage (NCBI taxonomy): Eukaryota > Metazoa > Arthropoda > Insecta > Hemiptera > Aphididae > Macrosiphum > Macrosiphum rosae. The sequence goes on from WHPZ01586169.1 coordinate 80,207, forward strand.
GTTTTCTTTTTTTTTTTTCATATAAATATTAATTTTTCAACTAAAGGAGTTGAATGCAATTTTATCATTGTTAAGGAGCCATCACAGTAGACAAAAGTTGACTGTACAAAGATGTTATCATATTTTCTTATTAGAAAATTCAAAATTATATAATTCAAATTAGATTTGTAGGATTGAGTTATTGTTACGAACAGTAATAATTACAAAAACCAGTTGATTATACCTCATATTTAAAACTATCAAATTGATTAGAAACTGTTGCCAATACATCAAATTATTCTTGAGATACACGACACAATGCTGTTTTAATATCAGGCAATTTGTACGAAAAATTTAAGTTGTTTAATTTGGTTGGTTCGACCGCTTGTCCTTCTAAAACCATTTTTGCACGCTCCGTTCCAAATATTAACTTGAATATAAATCCAGGAACTTTTAATACAAAACTATGACCAAAGACTTCAACAAAACTTTTAGCAAAATAATGATGGGTAACTATCTGAAAAATAATAAAATTTACTATAACATTTCAAATTTAGAAAATAATTAAACATTACTTCAGGCGCAACTCCATTGACAATACCCTCTACACTTTTGTTTTCAATAGCAAACAACACTAAACGACAGACATCATCTATGTGTATCCAAGGTAAGAATTGAGAACCATTACCCATACATATTCCAAAACCAAAACGAAAGAATGGATAAAGTTGACTAATAAATCCACCTTGTCGGCCAAATACAACCCCTATAAATCATACATAAAATTCAAACATGTATTGGTAGAATAAAAAATTAATAGAATATAATTTTTTTTACCTAATCTTATTATTACTGAGCGTACGTCGTCTGATTTTGGTATGGCACTTTTTTCAATACCAATTGCTAATTTCGATAAGTAATCAAATTCTTTAACGTCATAGCTCTCTGTATATGGTTTACACTTATCTGTATTGGGTGGATATATTCCTAATAATTAAATAAAAAAGTATACATTTATAACCTTTGATTGTGTAACTAACAATAAACAATTTTAATTAAATAAAATAACTATAAATCCTTTGATCTGTATAAAAATGATCATTATAACACTTGGAAAAATAATATTAATATTTCATATATGTATATAATATTATTGACATGTCTGCTATGATCATATTTGTATATTATAATTAATCTTGTGGAGTATAAAAAAGAATTTTTAAAAATTTAAAAACAACTATATTGATGTCAAACTGTGTACTCAAACTATGTACACATGAGATACATAATTAATAATTATTGCCTATACTAAAGCTTTGTAATGCTTACAAATACTAACAGTTTAATTTTAATGCTGACTATGTTATAGTGTATTCAATAACATACGTGATTCTTTTATAGGTCAACTTGCATAATATGCTAACTAATTAACCCTTTCACTGCTCCAGGTTAGGCTGCAGACATACTATTATGTCCCTGTATTTTATAATATTCTCGTTTTCCGGTAACAGTTTAAGTTTTGGAAACCATGGTTCGCTATATTTTAAACTTAAATAATTAGATCATATAGATCTCAAAATTAAAATCTTTAAAATTATTTTATTTTATTTAGCATAAACCTGTTGTATTATAACCTGTTATAATCTAAATATTGGCAATATTTAATATAGAGGAGTGTGGCTATATGAAAGATTTATAATTCTAGCACCCCCAAAAATGTAATGCTAGTTGGTGCACTGATTATGATCAACCTTAGCAAACATGTTATTTAAAATGTATTTGTAAGTAAAATTATCAAATTAATTGTAACACACCCACTCCAGAAAACGATACAAATAATTTTGGCTTTTGTGTATTCATGTTATTGATTGCATCCACAAGGCATTGATTAGTCAATACTCTACTATCCCATACAGATTTTTTAAACTTGCTGGTCCAAAATCGTGAAGGTTCAAGAATTGGTTCACCAGCTGCATTAATAACAGCTACTGTATCAAGTGGAATTTCATTTTTTTTTACTTGATCCTAACGTAAATAAAATAAAAATCATAATTATTTAAAATCTCCAGATTATTGTTTTTAATTTGATTTGGTACTTACCCAGCTTATAACAGAATCAGATTTAGTGAACCCATTGGTTTTTCTAGATATGATAGTAACATCATAATTTTGGTCCTTGAGATATTGTTTCAAACATTTTCCAACAAATCCTGTTCCACCTCCTGAAAAATAAATAAATAAAACCAATAAGAAGTAAACCAACCACCATTAAGAGAATGTTGTGTTCATAATATGTATCTCTGTCTTACAAGTTAAAAAGGTACAACACAGCAAATATGCGTTCAGCAGAATTTGTTTTGTGTTATTAGTTATTAGTTATTATATAGTTATTTTAAAACTATTTCAATATTGTATTCAAAACAATCATGAACATTTGCAACGATTGTCAACATCGAACTCTTAATAACAACAAATGGATAACTTAAATTTTAGGTCGCACACTCGCACAATATAATAATTTACTTTTTTGACCTTGGTATATACAAGACAAAAAATATAAATAAATGAAACAACATTAATTACATACCGATTAACACTCTCCCTTTACTTGTCATCGAATAATTTCGGCTCATAGAAATCATGATCAGCAAGTCTTGTTTACGAGTGAATAATAATCGTTATTTTATACTTAGGAGTAGTACCTATTAAACAATTTTAAAAGTCAGTGGCAAAAACAAAATTGCAAATCGTCTCGTAATTCGTACAATTGTATAATAATTGTAATTACTATTTTTTATATAAATATCATATGCCTATACTCATTACTATTTATGACGATCGTTGGTACATAATACATAATTAAATTACAAAATAATTAAATTTTTGAACTCAAAATTCAAACATCGGTAAAATATTAAAATACTTTTATAATGATATTATCAAATATCAATGGATAATGGATATCAGAAATCCTCCATAGAGACATAAACAGCTGATATAATATCTTAAATCGTGAACATAACAAACGACCGGCATGTATTACAGAGCTGCCAACTTACCCTGAACACCGTGATGTTTGGAAAAAATGTTCAAAATGATTCTTTCCTTTTTTCCTTCCAGGTCTTCCTTCCTGGTCCACGTTTCATTAGTTATAACCTTAAATCATAGTCTATCATGTTGGCGGCACTGCGTCCGCGAGACATTTTTCGGGCTCGTTCCACGGCGTCAAGCCGTCAACATCATATCGTTCACATACAAATTTGTTCCTGAATCAAGCAGAACTCTCCGTTCCGCTCCGTATTTTCTCGTCTTTGGTAAGTATCTAGATGTTTAAATATTTTATTTTATAATATTCCCCGACTTTGTTTTCTATTAACGTTAACCATTGCTCGTATAATTTATTTATTATAATTCATTTTACCCATTTCTCTTAAGCAACTCAATTTTTCTCGATAATCGATTTTTATGTAGGTTATTACTTACTGCATGTAGGTCTTCACACGTGTTATTGTACTTCGACTGTTTCTTAATGTCTCGCTTTGTTTTGTCCATAGATTTGTCGTTAGCCCGACTATGAGGGCTAAGTGGCGTAAGAAGCGTATGCGTAGGTTGAAGCGCAAGAGGAGGAAGATGCGTGCAAGGTCCAAGTAAACCTCGTGACCTGCTTCCCGACATATTGTCATGTTTTGGTAAACATTAAACGATATTGTAACTTTTATATTGAATCATCTAAACAGTAATAAACACAATTCACCGAATAAACCAATTGTTTTTTTTTTTCTAATTATTAACAACTTCTAAAAAAAAAATGTTTAGGAGATTTTTCTAGGTTAGGTCACCTGGTGACATTTTTATAATAATTAATAGTCGAATACATTGTAATTATCATTAAAAATCGGCTTTGTTAAGGGTTTTTAGAAAAGTTAAAAATGAAGCATGTTTTTAATTCAAGTTACAATAATTTGTTAACAATACATGGACTTTTCACTGCAAATAGATGTTTACATACCTACTTAAGATATTAGCTGATTTTTCATGAAATTCTTTATAAATGTGTATATGACAATACCAAATTTACACTATTATAGGACTAAAACAACAAAATTATAAATCATAGTTAAAAATGTATCGGACTGTTCAGTGTGTTTTTCACACTATATGTATTCTAGTTTATGTGTTGAATTAATCAACACATGGAAATTTTGAATAAACCATGCTTTTAAAATTATTGTTAAGTTTTGTTGAATAGACCACATTTATTTCAAATGGTAAATGTGATGTTATAAGGCTGGATTTATTTGAGATGTAAATTTGGTTGTCATATTAATGTTCGCCTCGTGTATATTTTACTTGAAATAAAAGTGGCTTATGGTACCTATATTTGAAGAAAAGTAGCGTGAAAAGCTTAATCTAACTGTAGAATCATGCTCTCTTTTATTCATCTCGTGAAATTATCCTTGACAAAATATTAAATTTGTTGTATACTTTTATTGCGTACCAAACATCTCCAATGATTTATATTGTGCTATGACAACAATTTGTATACAAAGTTACTACTACCATCAATTCTAATAAAATAGTGGTTACAAGGCAAGCATACTGAAGACAAATCTTTTTTATTGATAAATTTTAATAATGGACTACAGAATTTCGATAAATGTGCATTTGAAGAGTTTTTATATTAGATTATGATCTGTTAAACACATGGTAAGTATTTTTTAAATATTATATTTTTTTTTTTTTTTTCATTGACCCATTAAATTTTTTAAAGCATCTGTGATTTCACAATATTGAAATTTAAATCCGCAGTTCAAAGTTCTTGTTGGTGATACTTTTCTTCCTTCCAAAATTAATTTTGTTCTTTCTTCTCCAAACACTGTCTTTAATATCGTTCTTGGTATGCTTAACATCACTGGTGACTTTTTTAACATGTGTGTGTAAATAGTTGTTATTTCTCCATTAGTTATCTCCTAGAATAGGTAGGTTAATAAATGAAGTTAAACCAATTACAACCCGCCTAGTTCATCTTGGTACTGCAATTTTTTACCATAAATCTCTTTTAGAAGTATTTTCAGATAAAGTGTACCTCTAATGGTCGGTAGTAGCACTGTCTATAGTTAATTTCTATTACGATTAATCAGCTCATAACGGATTTTAAAACCGGGCAAATTCTACCAATTCAACTTCAGTTAACTTAAATTGGAGATTTTACAACTTAGTACCCAAGTTTTTGAAATTGCTGCAATCCAAGATTGAACAGATGGGTCTTACTAATTTGTTTTCATTGCCTTATTATATTAAGAAAAGATAGGGAATCTGCTACTTTTGTCCATTTTGATATTTATCTCAGTTTTTTTTCATTGACAATTTAAATTATACAAAAATTGAAGGATTAGTATATTTTATGTGTATCATCTTAATAAATAGTATTAATTACCTGTGGTGATACACCGTTCAATATTCCACTTATTTCTTCATTCTCTATTGAAAATAGTATAAGATTCAATAAGTCACAGATGTGTATCCAAGGCTGTTGCTGACATCCGTCTCCTATCTTAGCCCCTAAACCTATAGCAGCGGGATATTTCAAACATTTGAGAAATCCACCATTGTCACCAAGTACGGTTCCTAATTAATACAAAATTATAGTAAATAAATTCAATAGGTTAAAACTAACATGATACTAATACTAAGTAGTATATATTATCCACGATGATACGAAGCATTTTGCATTGAATTATATAATATAATACTTAAATAGTTACTCCGCATCATATCACAATTATTACATTAGTGCAGTACACACCTGTTCTAATCGATACCTTACGATAGGGAAAATACTTTGAAGCTTGCTCCCAATCTGTTCCTAATCTAGTGAAGAAATTACAGTCTACCATCTGGTCTGTGGGAATAAATTGTTCAGTGTGGAGTTCTCCATCTGATGGATATATATCTATTGTTCGCAAATTTTAATTTTAATAATTTTAGTAAATAGTTAAGATCCTCAGACCACAGTACCAGTACTAGTGATTGTAATAAACACATTAGGTTTGCATTTGGCAGAACTTATGATATCGGTAAGTAACGCTGTAGAACCAACTCTACTAATCCAAATTTTTTTTTTAAAGTGATTTCCAAAACCTTTGAAAGGAACCATTATGGGCTCACCAGACAAGTTGACCACAGCTGTTACGTCATCGGGAATACCATAGATAATTAAATCGGCCTACACAATACACATACTTTATAGAAAAATATAGTTGGCAACTAGGAAATAATATAATCTTACCCAATTTATAATATGTTTCTCTCCAGTCTTAATTCTAGATATTGCTGTTACTTTGTAGTTTTCACTCAACAGAAATTCTTTCAAGTTTCTGCCAATAAATCCAGTTCCTCCGCCTATACATTAATTTAAAAACATTATTATAATAGAATTGATTTTTTTTTTCACGAATTTTACCGATTAGCACATGACCCTTGGTACTGAACAGTGCTGTTTGTAAAAATCTAAACGATGTTTTAAGTAGAACAACATTTGCTAATGGGTTTTTCATTTTAATTCAAACTGTATTATTTAACAAGTAAAAGAAATAATAGACGTCTTAATTTAAGTGAAAAATATTAAGTTGTTACAAAACTAAAAATTATTGCGGTGTAAGTGTTAAAAAATTAAGTGATAAATGGTTTATAAAAAAATGCAGTCAAACTAAGGAGAATATGCCATAGAATACATTAAATTTAATCCAAGTTAGTTAATACAATCATTGATTTTATTATCAAAATATTTATAAAAATCAATGACACAGTATATAAGGTTATTTTTCACAATTAAATTGAAATAAAATTATATACTCCAACAGAGTATATGAGGCATGCATATAAGCTATACTTTAATCAGTTACTATACGAGGGACGAGAGATGGACTTTAAGAGTAGGTAAAATAAAAATATACATTGAATGAATGGAAACAAGTTTTTAATATTCATATTATATTAATATATTTTAATTCCATAATAATCACAACCAGTTCAATTTCGTATAAACATAATCAATATTCGTCACTTGCATCAAACATAATGTTATGAGTTTATAATGCTCACATAAATGAAAAAAAAAAATATATTATAATCAAATGTAATTTCTATAATAATAATAATATAAAACATAAACAATGCGACTAATAAATATAAAGAAAACATTTGAATATGGAACAGTATATATTACCGTTACAGTACTAGTAGTTTAATTTTTCCCAGTTATTTTAAACTGATTCATTGAATTAAAAACAAATTTCAAATCAATGTGGTGAAACGGAAAAAAAGTTATAACCTTCGATTGTCAACTTTAATGTATTTCAAATTTCTAAAATATATATAGTAAATATATTGCACACTTACACTTGGTTTAGTGTTGATAATAACATATAGTTTTTGGTATACAAAATTATTATGTTAAACAATAATAAACTTATCTATATGTTATGTATAATTATAAATGTATATATAATAAATATGGCACTATTTTTCTAACATTTATGCCCATGGTAAAAAGAAAATGTATTTTATTGTTGTTAGTATTGATGGCATTCTGCTTAGAGAATGGTTATCATGATATAATATTTTAACATAGATAAATATTTATGTTAACAGTTAATTGTTTTAATTCACAACCAATAAACAGTAATAATAGTGTTCTGTGGATAACAATAAAATACATAAGATATTATATAGTAAATATTATCTACTTATGTAAAATTCAACTATAGAGATATTATTTATTAAATATTAATCAAAAAGAAATAATAATAATTAAACAACAATTTACATAAAATAATATATAAAACAAATTGATTTCTTTGTGACCTTTGTTGAGGGTAAAATTGACTAGTCTGATTTCTTTAATTATCTAGTAAAATCTTATTGTTTCTCCTTTAAACCAATATATTCAATATATTACACAATCAAAAATAATAACAATTTGGTATTGACTAAAAACAAAAAACAAAAAACAAATAGTTCAATGTGCGTCTTAATAATTGTACTGCACATTTAAGCAAATCTCATGTATAAAAATATATGCATTTAAAAATTAACTTTGGTTAAAAATTAACAAATTTAATTTTCTTAAAAAAAAAATATTTCTAAACTAAAACAAGTTAATAATTATAATAGAAAATATATTTTGTCAGTAAAAGATTAGTTTTCAGGGAATATTGTGTTGGAAATCAAAATTAAATAACAATCACTGTCACCATATGATGTGATGTCAGCAATAGGAGCCGTACTGATTTAGAAATAATATTCTTGTGGAAATTCAATGATAAAAAATAATAAATTAAAATATTGTGTGACATTATACATCTAGACTAAATAATAATACATTGGTTGTGCGGTGCTTGAGAAGGGATCAACACCTGTCCGCGCTCACTTCTCTTATAGCAATTTTGGAGTTAGCCATTTCTGAACATGATTTTGCCTTATACAAACGGTTATCGGTGTTTTTCTTGCTAAACAGAATTTGTGTACACAATTTTTTTTGTAAATTCAAATACTTACTAAACAAAGAGATGCGTTTGGACGTCTGGTGTTTTTTATACTGGGGTAAAGCTGATATGGTTGCAGGGTTTTTATCAGCAGTGGTATTGTCTACAGACAACTAAAATAAATACAATACATGTAAACAATTTGACTCAAAATTTCTCAGAGCAAATATTTATTTAATTAATTTTCTCACCTGACAGCTTTTGTTGATGAATTCAAAATTGTCGCAGTTAGCAGTTGAACTGGGGGTGTTTACTTCAGATTCTTGGACTTCAGTGATACGATTCAAACTTTGACTCTCTCTTAATCTAGTTTCAGCTGATCTACCCCTTCGGCTTCTGACATTTGCGCTTATGCATCGGCGTCTGCCTGCAGCACTTCCACTTGGTCTTTCTGTTTTATTTTCACTATTCTCATCTCTTTTTTGGATATCAGTGTCATGTTCTTGTGACGGCTCTGTCCCTTGTCCACCAGAATTTCCCATTCCATCGTTGTCAGGATCCTTATCATTACCCTTAAATGAAGCTAGTGATCTACTACTTCCTCGCTTTTTACGGCCATCAGTATCATCGTCACTAGTTTCAGAGCTGCTGCAGGATGCCGTACGATTTTTATGCATTTTGCTTCGTCTTTGTTCATATGTTATATAGTTGCCAATTCTATTTTGCTTATCATCAAGAAGTAGCTGTGGTGAACTGTGAGAAGACACAAAGGGTGGTGGGATTTTGTTAGATGCAACAGAAACAGATGTCGGATTTGTTTCATGTATTTCAGTGATCGAAAGTTTTTTTGTTTGTAGTTCAGAAGCTATTGTATTTAACTTTCCTTCTGACCGAGAGCCCCTTCGATTTAATGAAGTATTATCGTCATCCTCTTCCTCATCTTCCTTTTCATCTTCTTCTTCAACAACAACACTACACTTCCGTGTTCTCTGTAAAATCAACAACCAATCAATTAAAAATAGTTCATAAACAGATGAATTAGTCTTATTACTTTTGGACGATCAGAATGCAAAGATCCTAATGTAGCAGATTTAGGTGCAGCATTGACAACCACCGAATCATTCTTTTGATGCGAATTATCATCTACTACTTTTAACTGAGAAACATTATTATCACTGGAAAAAAAAAAAAATTTAAAACATGAGAAAAATATTAAGAAAATATAAAACATTTACTTTTTACAAGTTTGAGATTTTTTTGGTGTTGCAGACTTCAATTTTCTTTCTGCAAGTAAATAATAAGTAGCCGTAATATGATTATACTCATTTTTATCTAAAGCCCTGAAATAATAATACAAATATTAATTCTACATTAAATATATATTAGAATATAAAGATTAAAGAAAAATTATAGGTTGCCAGCTTACTCTACAATCTGCTCTTTAGTTGCAATTTTTCCACTAATCATTTTTTGAACAATTAATGCATGGTCGTCTTCGTTAATTAATTGTTTAGACACCAACGGACTCTCGTCATCATTTATCACTTTGACATCTTTCAACCAAACATCTGCAGCGATCTCATCAAGATTAGCTCGTTTCTCAGGATTTCGCACAAGCATGCGACTAATGAGTGTTTTACATTCTTCAGACACGTGACTGGACACTTTATACTTACAGTCCATAATCATTGTTAAAGTTTCACTGTCATTAGCTGAATGAAATGGTGCTTCACCACATACCAACATGTACAAAATTACACCCAACGACCAGATATCTACAACACAATATATTATATAGAAAATATTAATATTAATTGTATAACTTATAGTTAGAGCATGGACTTTTATGCAATTGTATATTTTTTAATTTTCACATTTTTGTCAATTATCTTTATGAATCATAATAGTTTGATACTTATGGAAGATTTTTTTTTTATATTGCAGCATATTTAATAGTTACTTTATATTAAAGCGAAAATTTAAAAAAAAATTATAATTCTTAGTCAAGTAGAAAATTCAAAAATTATATTTTGTAGGCACTAAATAGTAATTGAAATAAAGATAAGTTTATTAGGTAGATACCTAATTATAAGTTGTTTAATTTGTTTTAAATTATTTGAAATTCACCTCAATTTATGAACTAATAATAATAATTAAAATTGTGCACTTTTTTACTATACTAATAAAAATATTTTTTCTTGGATATTCGTTGTATATTTTCACGATTTTGACTGTAAATTATATGTATTTTGCTACTTTAATGCATACAAATCTGTACTCTATTTATAGTATTGATTGAGTATCATAATAATAGCCAATTAACATATTCACAATTATTATATTTGATAGAATAAATAACTAAGATAACATGATTATACATTTCTAAATAGGTATATTTCAAATCAACATGATGACTGGGTTATAATACAATTATCTAGTAATTTAAGTGATTTGATTAAATAAAATAAAAATATTTCATATCCGAGATTGTAAAAGTAAAAATAAATAAATCATTATTTTAATTAATAAATCAAATATTCAGATACATACTGAAACATTAATAATGCGTAATTGTACATAGATTCAATAAAATATTCAGGTACATACTGAAACATCAATAATGCTTAAATTGTACATAGATTCAATAAAATAATGCATGCAAAATGTCTGTACAAAAATTTTGGTAAAATAAAATAAATATTTACTATTTTTAATTAGTAATGCTATTATAAAATGTCTTTGCATAACATTTTTAACATTTAAAGTTCTAGCTGAACAATGCAAACATTTTACAATACCTGTACCAATATTCCAATATTTAAACACATGACAATGTTTCTACTGCTTTGCCACGACGCAACAACACAACGAGCTGTCTAATTCTATAAAAAGTTTAAATACCATGTTGAGCACAACGCAATACACTACAAAATACGTTGCTTTGTTACTACATAGATGCTAATAACTAGTTAATTAATTAATATTTTTTTAACTTTTATCATTTAATAGTTCATTTTTCCAAGCATGTGAAATGCACGAAAAAAAAGCAAAAAGTAAGGAATTATTTTCATAAGTATGTATAATGTATATATTATATTAAGTAATATTAATACTATATAATTAATGTAATTTTGTACTTTTGGGACTTGGATCACGCAATAGAGGTAGGCCGTGGATGAACCTAACCATCACCAAGTTGTCCGTACTATGAACTTTATCAGTGTCATCATATTCTTGAGTCGTTATATTAAGTAGTGTCAAACATTTCAAATTTTTTAATTTTTAATTGCGACCAAATTGTAATAATACACCTTCACTTTTTCAAACCAAAAGGTTGGGGATAGTATACCTAATCATATCCAGTAAAGTAAATGATTATCAATCTCAATACATGAACCTGGTAGTTATATAAAGTTTCTGAAGTTATATTTTACAGGTCCTAGGAAATTATGACTGGCAATCATAAACCAACACAATCAAGCACAATATAACTTACATTAAGGTTAATTAATTGTTTGAAATAGTTATAATATAGTATATGGATCGAACAGTCCAGAAAACGCAAAAGGGATACAGTTAAACACTAAATTAATGACTACGAAAATAGGAACAAACTAGACTACATAAGGGATATTGTCCATAATTGGACATATCAAATTTAAATTTAGTTTTATGAAATTACAAGAGGTAATTTGAATTTTATTTTATCTTGTTTAGGAAAAATATAACGAATAGAATTTCTTACTTTTTGCTATTATTGTTACTGTTGTTAAAACATTTTGAAATTTTGCCTTTCACCGTTTTAACTGGCATCACATCCCATTATTAAAGCGAACATTTACTTTTAATTATTATAAGAGTATTTTATACAATCTATAGTCTATACCGGCGTTTCTTAAACAGTGTTCCGCGTAACCCCAGGGTTCCGCAGAGATCACTTCAAGGTTCCGCAAAACTTAAGTCCTTTTTTTTCATAATTGTAAATCGATCTCAGTGTTAAATGTTGGTGCATTTCAAAAGATGAATATCCTCAACTGTCACAAAAGGCCGTGTTGGCACTTTTACCATTTGCAACCACTTATATGTGTGAAACGGGGTTCACCACCTATGCACCAACAAAAACAAAATACCGCAACAGACTTGATGGCGAACCTAATATGACAATACAAGTTTTATCAATAAAGCCCAACATTAAGAATATTTGTAATAATAAAAAGTAATTTCACTCATCCCATTTAAATTAAAATTTAGAAATCCTGTTATTGTCTGTTAATTAAAATATTGTTTTGAATTAAATACAGAATAGTGTGTACACATTATAACTAAATGCAATTATTATAATTTTTATTACAAATAATCCTTACATAAAATAACACATTAAAACTATTGAAACAAAGTTTGGGTTCGAACTGTGGAGTTATAATAACTTACTGTTGAAAGCTAAATAAAAAATCTAAAAAGCTAAAAGAAAAAATTAGGGGTTTCACGATAAAAGTGGACATAAAAAAAGGTTCCAAGAATAAAAAGTTTAAGAAACGCTGGTCTATACATATATGGCATAATCGATATAATATGTAATGACTGATGAGAGAAGAATAAAATTGTGGTTGCATGAGCAAGAAGTCGCTCATTAGTGACACTTAAATCCCCAACATTTAAAATAAAAATCATGCAATTTCTTCTGTATGGTTGAACTAAAGATACAAGAAATCACAGTAAAATAAAGCATTGTTCTCACCAACAGCAGTAGCATTATATGAATTTCCAATCAAAATTTCAGGAGCTGAATAAGCCAATGAACCACATGACGTTTCCAATTGTTGACCTGGACAAAATGTATTGCTAAAACTATAATAAAATATTTTTGTTAATTACAAAATATTAAAACAATAAACAATATTATGCTGCAATTATAAAACAAACAACTCAACTTACCCAAAATCTGTAAGTTTAACAATTCCTTGTTTTTCAAAAAATACCACATTTTCAGGTTTCAAATCTCTATGGACAACATGCAATTTATGACAGTATGATATTGCTCGTACAATTTGTGCAAAATATTCACAAGCCAATTGCTCAGACAATCCGCCTTCATGTCGCATAATGTAATCATATAAATCTCCACCGTCAGCTAACTCAAGTATGAGATATAATTTACTGTGTGTATCAATCACTTCATATAATCTCACAACATTAGGATGTTGCACTAGTTTCATACATCGAACCTGTTAAAAAAATATCCTTAATATTTTTGTCTATAATGTTAACCAAAATTAATCATAAATAAACACTTAAATCATTAACCTACTATAGCCAATTTATTTTCTGTCACTACTTAATTAAAAATTCTAGGTATACACTCGGTTAATTAAGTTATAAATTAATTTTAAAACAAAAATTTCTAAATTTGTTAAGCCATATTAACAACCATCCCAATAACCATCTGTGAACATTGAAATTATATTTTAAATGTCATTAATCATTATCATGATATATATATCATCAATTATACCTAATGCATGAGAATACTTATTACATTTAATTTTGAACTATAAGCTATTAAATTAATTACCCATAAGTAGTAAAATATTTTTATAATATTATTAAAATAAATAATTGTCATAAAGAAATAAAGAATATCAACTTTAACTTTAAGATTACTGACTTCAATGATTGACGAATTACCTAATAATTGACACTGATAAAAATAAACTACTCTGATTGATTAAAAAATATGGTTACTATTTATAAATATATTCATTACTAATGAAGTTATTATTTATTATTCATATCATACTTATTAAAAATTAAAGTACCTGCTTATGTAATAAAGATAGCAGTTGTAACAAGATTAAAACAATCATATCTAAAGCATTTGGTAACAATATTCACACTTAAATAAATTTTTAACTTATCTAGTATCTGCAGAAGTTAGTACAATTAACTACATAGGTACTTGTTGAAAACTTGTTAATAATATATCTAATGTTAAAACGATAAATACATAATTATAATTGCAAGAGAATATTAATTTGTTACACAATAGATACTTATGACTAGTAATTCATATTTTGTAATTCATTATCAATAAAAATATAAATTACACCAAAGAATAAAAATTATTGAAATCACTTATCTCTGAAATCAATAAAATAAGTAATAATTAATAAGTAATAAAATTACTTTATATAGATATAATACTTTACTTTGTATACAAAAGAATATTGCAATGATCAAATTTTTATAATTATTGATACCTACATCAAATTTAAAATAATTAAATACTATTTAGGTATCAAAGGTTCAGTTGTTCTAAACATCATAGGAAGTTGATGAAGGCGATATTTCTAGTACATATATACCTAGGTATATAAAATTATAATATTTTCTGATTAACAGCACAATTATAGTAATATTTCTATCACTATGTTTAACTAATAAATAATTACTCAATAAAAATATACTAGGGTTGGTTCAAAAACAAAAATGTACCTAATTCAGTACATATACTATATATTATGTCAATCATTGAAGCGGTGAGCTTGACCACATCGCAATAGCGGTTAAAGTAAAATAGTGTCGTTTTACAGACATTAGGCGATAACAACATCAATAGTAATGTCTCGACAAAGCACCGTATTGAGACCATACATACGTACAAATAAACGACTGAAACAATTATACAACCCAATTCCATTGCACTCACCTCCTGGTAAAGATGATTACGAGAGACTTCTTCCAGCTTGTTCTTGTCAATCACCTTGACGGCTACCTGTTCACCAGTGAACACATGCCTGGCCATCTTAACGACGGCAAAGTGACCTTTACCGAGCGTCTGCTCCAAGTCGTACATACCAGCGATGTTGCCACCATTATGCTTGGCCGGTCTGACCGTGTCCGGTTTGCCGATCACGCCGCTACTGTGTTGCATCGTCCGCGAAATCCACAGACACACCCCGACGACCACCACAACCACCTACCTATTGGGACAGGCGGCCCTCAACGTTTCGGACGGAAACAATGGTGATTTGTTAGGACGTCCATCGTCGTCTCGCGAACGACCCTTCTGGCATGCCACCCCTAAAGTTAGACAACGTTCTTCTTTAAGTCGGATTCACGCAGACGGTTTTCGTATCGATAGTTTTTCGTTCGTCGACACAATAATAATCACACGACCAACGCACTGTAACGACTACCGCGGTATTATTATTTATTAGAACTATAAAGGTATGAACGACAAATATTAATAATAGTCACAGGCCACAACCAGACGCCAGCAGCTAGTGGCAAGTGGCTGGTGCTCGGCCTCGGCGCTCGCTAGACCGCCGACACCGTCCGTGCAAATTTTTATGAAAATGGAATGGATACTGATAAGAAACTGGGGACTATCACATGCGCGCTCTCACGGTCACCCATGAAACAGGACCATAGAATAGATAATAATATTAAGAAGACGTCACACACTCACACCCATAACACTATAACAGTATATATGTTCATGACCCAGAGATTTTAAATGAAAACACCATATTATTTTATTCTATAAAAATGAACATTTCGAGAACCCGTGGCGCCCCCTAGTAGATAATATAGAAAAATATATCTATAATCTATGGGGGGGGGGAGAGAGGCTAAGTCTCACAAAAAAATACAAATACAATAATATGTCTTTCATTTACCCCTTTTATTTTTATATTAATCTTGATAAAATTCTAAGGTCAACACATTCAATGGGGGGGGCCTTTGCGCCCTAAGACATTTTATCCACCCATGAACCACGTCTTATTATAATATAATATATAATATAAACTTGTCGATAACTATCAGTAGTACCATTGAGTCAATGGTAGTACTTTACCGGACACCCTTTTTTTTAAACTTATGTAGTTACTAGTTGGGTCTCAGCATAGACGAAAATAGGGGGGGCTTTAGGGACTAAGCCCCCAAACATTTCCTACATTTTGTTTTAAGCATATTGGATATTATCAAAGTTCTTTAGCCCCTGCAAATCCCAAACGCTATTTGGGCCTATAATGGGTTTATGGGTCTCAGGTAGTAGGTATGTAAACAATGGTTAAGTCAGAATTTGGCGGTTGGAAGTTTCGAAGTTATAGCCTAATTAAGTCTGCGATCTTGACACAGTGAGTCATATTATGGTATAATATAGTTTATCATATTATGTCTAATGCATTTTATTTTAAAACATGTGGTTTTTTAAGCTGAACTTAAGCAATCAGAGTTTTATATTTATGATGTATACCTACCTATATTTCATATGACTATAATATGGTTATTTGATTGAGAGTTACACTAAATAACAAAATCGATTTTTATCAAAAATTGATTTTTTCTTAAAAATCTCACTTTATTTTTAATGTTTTGTTTGTTATAACTTTATAAGTGTAAAACATAATACCTACGTCGCGTCCTACGTGTAAATTTTTTCACAATTATGACTAAAGTATAAATGTATAATAATATGTTGGAAACAAGAATATGATTCACATATTTATGGGCTAAAAATATGGACTCTAAATAGGCTAATTTAATTTCTATTATTGAAGCCCATGTATTACAATGTCCGATGTCGTAAACAATAATTCTGTATATTTAGAACTCATAATATAATGTACCACGCATTCATATAAATTATATTTTAAAAATATTCTATTAAGCTTTTACAGGTTTAAGATCACTCCTTATATATCACTCCGTTATACAAAAAATATCAATATTTGTGTACTTACCAACATCAACATAAACAACTTGGTAATGCTGGGAAAGTTAATGATTTTTTTTAACACAGTTAAGTTAATATGCAACAATGACAAAAAGTTAAAAGTTCACTCAGGTAAGGTAAAAGTTAATACACATTTTTTGTTAACTTTTTA
This sequence comes from Macrosiphum rosae, assembly GCA_016617965.1. Lineage (NCBI taxonomy): Eukaryota > Metazoa > Arthropoda > Insecta > Hemiptera > Aphididae > Macrosiphum > Macrosiphum rosae. The sequence goes on from WHPZ01586169.1 coordinate 97,563, forward strand.
TTAAGTTAGAAAAAAGTTAATTTGTTTATACAACGCTATTAATTTTTTAATTTTTTCCAATCCAAAACTAAATTATAGACTTTATTATAGTGTTCTTACTTTAAACAGTATTTTCATAAAAATTAGATTCGAATGATATACATTTTCAATTCTGTAATTATTAGGTATTAATGTTATTATTTTTTTTTTTTGTTCTTAATTAACATCAACTACAATGGCCATTAGTTTACAACTACAATTGTATTTTAGTTTTATTATACAGTTTAGTTTTGTGTAATAATTTAAGAATTTGTGTGGTGATGTCTGCATCTGGTTCGAATGCTGCGTCTGTAATTATTATTGTCTGTTAGTATATTGCAATATATGTTCGTCACAATACTTTAAGGAGTAAATACCTAATTTTATTATATTGTTAGTCATCGGAACAAATTTAACAGGAAACCTAAAATCTAATTCATCTGGTCATAGATTTATAAAATATAATATTTAAATATGAAGAATAAATTTCTTATGGAATTATTGAACTATTCCAAGTTCTAACTGCAGATAATAGATAAACGATGACAGGTAGGTAAAAATAAATTTCAATATAGATCTCTCAATGGGCTCCAACAATTTCGTGTCAGACAACACCCTTGTCCCTATTAGAATTGAAGATTGAATCATTTTTTAACTATAAAACTTGTACACGTACACAAAAAAACACAAGTCATTGTAAAGTCAATGCATCCATTGTTTTACTCAGAATCTAAAAGACTTAACCTGGAAGTATAAAATTAGCACTGCGGGTTTGCAGTGTATAATACGAATCGCAACACAAATCCTTGTTCAAATTTTATAGTTTAATATATTATAACTATGCTTACATATATATCATTAATAATGGTCTCGGAAAAATAAACGGGCCCGAAATCCTAACGATTGTTGATTAGAACAAACGACTTCGCATCGTTGTGTATCCGTTGTACCCTGGGGAATGTTTGAATTTTTCGAGTAAACTGATTTTGATTTGAACTTCGAGTTCATTTGCAATAAAACGTCTGACCTGAAAACACCAAAAAGCAAAATGTTAAATGGCCACTAGTGACTTTGCTCAAGAAATCGCCATGATAAATGTAGTTGAAGGCGTGGATACACGGGTATAATGCCAATGGAAAATGAAGAACCGCCAACGCTAGAAGTTAAAGATTTACAACAAAAACTTGATCACGACTAGGACGAAGACGCTGTACTAGGTGACATAATTTGGTTGTTTGGTGAACATGATACTGTCGAATGCACGATCTAGTTAGGCTATGGACTACAGCAGGCCGAAGACCAAGTGCAGGTACAACATAAAAAGGCAGACACCATTCCATCTGTGAGAGTCGAAGAAAGGGACACTGCTATGCTGGACAGAAAGAACGCACCGGACAAAACCATCACTGCAGTACCGAGCAAAAATTCACGTGGTAGGACAAGGTGGTTATTCGCCACCACGTGGAAGGGGGGGGGAGGGCGCGAAGCGCCTGCTGCTCTGTGGTTCTTGCCGACGAATGTGAAACCGGCTGCGTGTAGAACTCCCTCCCCCCCCCAGACGAAGACACCTGACAAGACGGCGGCGACGGGGGAGTGGTACTGCAGGAAAGAGCACTTTACGGTGCCCGGCGGTAAGTCACCCTATACGTTTTCCGGCCACCCGCAGAAAGACGAGATCGCAATTACCAGCGTCGCGAGCTAGCGGTTGCCGACACGCGAGACCATCAAGACGACTCGGAGTGGACTCGGCTGCTTCGGTCACATCAGAAGCCGATGGACGACGACGGCGGTGGCCAGCTGTACCGGCGCGGGCAACGATACCGCCCAGACTTTACCACGCGACGATGGCAGAGTGCACGAATGCGACGTCGGCGAACACTGCAAACACAACGGGCGAGCGATGCGGCTGAGCTAGGAACATGGAGAAGTCAGCATCGCCGGGGACACGTAGAAACGGATAACGTTTTAGGGTACGGCGATGCGCGACTCCAGGACGGCCACCGGATGGTGACGCGGTCGAGTCAGGGCTAAAATCACGAGAAGAGGATCAGGACCTTTGCGGCGTGCAGGTTCGACGGGGTCCTCTCCCGTTTTCGCCCGGTGACAATCGGCAGAGTCACGTCTCCGGTCGCCGGCCGATTCCGTAACACCAAAGCTGCCTTTGCTCGCTCAGTGTTTTAGGTTTCAGTCGCAGTCGCCACGCATCAGTCGTCTTCAGTACCTGCACATCATCAATGCGCATCAACATTGCGGCACTAGCCGCTCGCCGTTAAATCGTCTCATCGCTCCCGTGGCCGTTGCGGTCGGGACTTCGCCAGCCATCATGATGGCCGTCGGCCGTGAGCAAACGCGCTGGCGACTGCACTCGTCCGCCTGCGGGATGTGCCGCGAGAACGTATATAGGGGTGACCAGTAGCCCTATTGCTTTATGCTAGCACCTCGCGTCTTGTCTGGTGTTTTTTTTTTCCCATTAGGCCACTTTGAGCCGATTATATATATATCGAAAATTATATAAAATTATAAAAAAAAAATAATAAAAATACAAAAATACAAAAAAAATAATAAGATATAAAAAAAAAACTTTTGATTAATGTACTTAAACTATAATAAATATATTGTAAAATTACATATTTTGTTGAGTACACAATAAAATTGTCTATACAAAAACAAAATATTGTTTCTTCTTTTACGTATTAGAGTGTATTTGTATATTTGTATACCTATTTCAACAGAATAATGGGCTCCACTGAACAAGCCCCTATGAGGGCTCATGCAATAAGTAGGTAATAACTACCTACTAGCAATGTTTTTGTATCGCATCAAATATATCAATAAAATATTATAATAATGATAGGTATTTTTGATCAGGTGAATATGTAATATAATAATTAATATTTAATAGATAACCATAGATAACTTGGGACTTTTACGTATGTTATAAATTATACTGTACGCAATGGCATTTTAAAAATAGTAATACTTATTAATTTATTATACTCTTGACCCCACAAAACAGGTAACTATAACAACTAGTTCCTAGTTTCCTACCAAGTATCAGAAAAGATGCTGATGTAAAATACGGTGTAAAATCGAATTTCAACCTTGGTAAAATAGTCAGAGTCCGTTAAATGTATTCGCCATTGGAACGCAGTTTTTAAATCATTGAACTCTTGTACTTAATTTTTCCCAATTCGAGCACTGGTTATAACTGACACCTGACACTTATGAAAAGTATGTCATTCAATATGATACATTTTTACAATTGTACTGGAAATGTGTTTGTCGTCATTTACGTTGTCATCATCGACAAGTGACAACTTTTTTTTGAGTTTTTGTTCAAGGATGTGACATTTTATTTTCAAATAAAAATAAAAAAATAAAAATATTCAACACTTTTCTTCCGAATAAAAAGTAGGTAGTTACTAAGGTACTAAGCAGTAATTTATTAGATTATAATAGTATTATGTCTAATATTATAGTGTAGGTACCTACTACATAATTTATAAGACATTTGAATTTAATAATCAAATAATTTTATACTATTCCAATTAGCATTAATTTTGTTGATGGAAAAAAAATGAATCATATAACTAACACATTTTAAAATTACTGTAAAAAAATGACGCGAACATTATGAAAGAAAATAAAGGAATTCATATACGATATGCAGTATGGCATATTGGTACCATCATATCCCTCCAATATATTAAGTTAATTTATTTATTACCATTTACACTTAAAATATATAGCAAGGTGATGCTACACCCGTAAACGTCTCTAACTTACAAAGTATGTCAATTGTCAGCATATAACTATTTGGATAATTGAGCTAGACAATACTATACAGTTTATATAATCCTTCTGTATTTATAGTAGAATTACAAAAAAACCACAATGCCACTTTATCGGTGTCGTAATATTTTTATTATTTGGATAACATATAAATACAATTAAAGTTATCAATTTGAAAACATTAGGATTTTAAATTTTATTATAAAAAAAAAAAAATTATTGGTTAGTGCGCCACCAAAAAATAAAAACGCTACGACTCAGTTAGTCTGATATATAGTTATCTCCTGTGCGTTATAGAATCTTGGTACTCTACTAGGTATATTATCTATATACACAGCTAGGGGAGTAGGTATATAGTTTTCCAGCGAAAAACAGTTTTTTTTTTCTATAGTTCTAACTTCTAAGTTGTACATTTGACGCTAAACAACACAATACACATGCGTGTGTACTGTGTAGCGTCCTCTTAGATAAAATGGTATAATTATTGTAACATGCACTATAAATACAATTGTCAATTACTAAATTGAGGAGATGTAGGTCACCAATATATTCTAATGGATACCCATCATAAATGAATCACATGTGGTGATTTAGGGAGAGGTATAAGTTGGTAGCCCCCTAAGAAATATACTCATAATCAACTTTACATATTCAAAATTAAAATATATCAAAAAACCTATGTGTTGCCTAGATAATAATCTTAGGTACCTTTAAATTATTATTTTGAAAGGGTAACCCCAGTTCCGTAAAAACCGGGTGTGCAAAGTGTGCACCACACATTGGCCTCGGGCTTCATAATATATCGAAGGGCCTCAAAAAAATCTTAAGACTAATATTAAACTAATATAAAATTATTAAAATATACAAATTATTTATTATTGATTTGGAAACGAAACCAAATGTTATTTCATTTTTTTTATATAGCATGGAGTCGTGATCACTGTTTTTAGATTTTGAGAGGAACGAACAAATGTATTGATTTTACAAGATATGTATAATTTTTTTCATTTCTGTCGGTCATCAACATAGCAAAAATATTCCGAATTTCGAGATCAGCATTTTTTCTGTTAGAAAATTGAATCTAGTTGGTACTTTTTGAAGATCGAAACCGAAATTTTAAGTTTTAGATATTAAAAATCAGCAATAAAAAAAAAAAATTGTCATTTTTACCTAAAACCAAAAATTTTATTCTTTGGTATAACTCGAAAACTAATAACCGTAGACCTGCTGAGTGTAACATTTGCTATAATTATTTTCTTTCATTACTCGGCGCTGCTGATCATTTATTATATATTTGTTGAATGTTATTTTAATTATGCCGGCAAAAACAAGTAGATATAAAAATCGTAAACAAACTTAGAAAGATAAAAAAAGACAAAAAATAATTTAATGTTATTGACAAATGCAGCAAAGTTCAAGACATGTTTGAAAAAATATAATACTAATTTGTATGATTTACAAAGTTCTATAAAGTGTAATTTTATTTTTTCTTATTAATAATATATTGTCATATGATTCATGAAGTGGGTAGGTACACCTAATCTAAATATGTAAAAAAAAACATTTTTATGATGAATTATAAGCAGGGCTCAAGTAGTATGCAGAAGGGTGGATCAGTAGGGTTTAAAAATAAATATTTTCTTAGTTCAGAATCTAAAAAGCTTATGAGGATCTATATTTTATTTCCTGTAGTAGGCTCCTTACGTGGGCACCAAATTTTTTTTTGCATTTGTGTCTCAATGCGGCACTCAGGGTGGGTAGGTGGGCCATGGCTCACCCTGCTGAGAAGTACCATACGTCCATCAGTCCATACATATTATAGATTACGACTTAGATCATAATTGCCATATAGTAATGTCTTATTCCTTGGTATAAGCATTGATGTTTTTTATATCATGAAACCTTCATAAAAATTATCTATACCTAATTAAATATTTAAAAAAATGAGTAAACAATTATCAGTGGATGATATTACTTGTAAAGGGAACCTATCTATCTATCCACTAACATTTGATACATTTTAATTTATGTTTTCTATAGTATCTATATGACTTTCTTCGAATTTTTAAGCGGAGCATCATCATTCACCACTACACTATAACTTAGCAAATTCAGACGCTCATAATAAATTGTACATATTATACACTTTTTCTTCAATTTACAATACAACAATTTATGAGGAAGATCATACATTTTCCTATAACCTTTACTATCGGTATGGAATGTCATCGAACACCGATATACATGTTAATATGTGTAGGTACTGTGATAGTACATTTGTTGAAATATGACTACAGTTGGGAACTAGTTAACATTGAGGTAGCGATGACAGTATAATTTTTGACAAAAAGAGCTCTATGGTTCAGAAGAATCCATTTTGTTGATAGAATTGGTGTTAAGAGGACGCAACAGTAAAAGTGAAACAAATACAATGCAAAGATGAGATCGCGTTATAATTATGAAAAAAAATAATCTTTCAATTACTTTAAAATCAAAATAGCAATAAAAGACTAAAACTACTCATCTTTAAATGTGATAATAGGTTAATATTTAATTCACCATTAAAATTAAAATTTTGTATAAGTCAATGAAATATTAAAAAAATGTATTACAAGAGGCATAAACCGTGTTCAGTTTGACCAATGGAAGCAGATCACAATTCCTTTCATTTTATGACCCCAAAAGTACATACATAATTTAAACACTAATAACACAACAAATGGTAAAATAAAATAACCTCGCACAGTAATTAAAATTAATATATTTTATTAAAATATATTCACCATACATGAACAAATTTGATTAACTAATCTTACAGCAGAATATTTAGTTTTGAGAGATAATTATATTTAATAAATGTAAAATATTCAAGTGTTTGAAATTATATAATTTATGTTAGAAACTAGTAGTTACATAACCTACAATTATTAATTGTTGAAAATTCCACTTACAATGAAAAATGGATACACTTTTAGAAACTTTAAAAATATTGATAGAAAGCACTAAGGCTAATACTCATGTAAATTACAATTGATAAGTTCACTAAGTTATTTATACTACTACTCTTTAGGAATTGTAATTTATAAAAGTAAGAAACCTAATTATGAGTAATTTACTTAATCTTTATAAATTATTTACTTACACACGTTAGAAATACTATATTATTTCTAAAACTACAGAAACACCAAAAAACAAAGTTTCTTAGCTAAAGGATTTAAAAATAAAAAAAAGAAATGAATAGAAAACTCATTTAATATTAGTTAATTCCAACGTCAAATCACTAAAATACAATTTATGAAATTGTACGGATGGAATAAGGAGGAATGAACAATCATACTTTACAACACAAATCAAACAGAATCGTATCCAACCAGAAGTCAAGTTTGAAAAATTGATCATTTAAATACACACTGAATACTGTTTACAGTTTAAAATTTTCTGTGAGCTGGTCGTCCACCACCCCATGATCTGTTTCCACCACCACCACCGCCGCCGTACCATTTGTTACCACCACTCGCTAAAACAATAATACAAAATTAATGTTAAATATATCAAACCAAAAGAAAATAGGTAAACTTACGGAAAGAACGTGCAGCCATGGCAGCTAATTTGGGGTCAATACGTTGATTGGCTTCAGTTAGGACAGCTACAAGGTCTTTGGCTTGCTTACTGTTGGAATGGGTGAAGAATGCATATGAGGTACCTTTTTGTGATGATCGTCCAGTTCTGCCTATTCTGTGAATATAATCTTCAGAGTTGTTGGGGTAATCAAAATTGATGACAAATTTGACATCATCAACATCTAAAACCAAATTAAATTATTAGGATTATGATTTAGAATATATACATTATATAATTTTATATAACGAGCAAAATAATTACCTAAACCTCTGGCAGCAACGTCAGTAGCAACCAAAATATTAGCCCTTCCTCCTCTGAATTCTAAAAATAAATTAAAACATTATTTTAAATCCAAACATATTTTTTAGTCAGAACATACGTTTCAATACATGGTCACGCTCTGATTGTGATTTGTCTCCATGAATTCCAACAGCTCTTGCCCTTTAATTAAAATAAGGAAAAGGTTATTAAAATTGAAAATATAACCGAAACTACAGTGAAACCAACTATTTCATAATTTAATCAGATCTTCTTAGAGGACAAAAAAACAACACAAAGTATGTTTATAAAATTTTGGATCATCATGCATCTTATAGAAAATGTAAAAAAGTATTTTAAAATAAAATTAATTGCCAGGTACCTATGGTAATTACAAAATTCAGATCTTCTTAGAGGACAAATTAAACAACACAAAGTATGCTTGTTAAGTAGAATCATCATGTATTTTAAAGAAAAATGAACTTTTCTTTATATAAAATAATGGCCAAAAATTCAGATCTTCTTAGAGGACAAATTAAACAACACAGAGTATGTTTTTTTTTAAAAAATCATCATCATATTATATAGCCTTATAAAGAAATATAATGTATAAATATTAGAGAATATAATTGTTGACTTACCCCATATTAGTTATTTTACGTGTAATTGTATCCACCTTCCGCTTGGTTTCAGCAAAAATAATGGTTTTATTCTCTTCCATATTAGCTATGTCTTGCAATAAATCCATTAATTTGTCTTCTTTTTCGTGTTCTTGACACACATCCACATTTTGTAAAATGTTGTGGTTGGCAGATAATGTTAAAGAACCAACATTCAATTGAATGTAATCGCTTAAGAAATCATTTGCCAACTTCTGAACTTCTTTAGGCCATGTGGCTGACCACATCAAAACTTGTCGGTCCGGCTATAATAATAAAAAATATAGATACATAAATATTTGTAAATAGAACAAAAGGTATAATAAAAACTTACTCTAATTTGTTGAATGATTTTTCTAATTTGAGGTTCAAAACCCATGTCAAGCATACGGTCAGCTTCATCCAATACTAAATAGGTACAACGTTGCAAATTGGTTGCACGAGATTCTAAGAAATCTAATAGACGACCTGGTGTAGCAATAACAATCTCAACACCATTCATTAAATCTCTAGCCTATGAATTTAATTAACAATTTAGAATAGGCGACAAACAAAAATTCACAAATTTAATTGTTGATTAAGTAAGGAATTAAAGTTTCATAATGCATTCATCGCTAGGCACTGAAAACTCTTCGTTCAAAACTGATGAGCTTTAACTTACTGTTGTTTCAGTGCTGCGAGAAGTAACATGCTGACGATTTTAGTTTCCGATGTCTAAGGAAATGAATCTAGGATGAGAGTTCATAGGAAGAAAACGTATCGGTTACTTGAACCGAAAAATAAATGGCCGCCAATTAATATTTTAATTGTTTAAATTCGGTTTGCAGCGCCTCCAAATGCATGAACACGACTTATATATAATAATATAATAATTATTAGTCATGGTCCAAAAACACTGTGCGTTATTAAGGTTACGTTATTATTTCATTATGTAATAAAAAAACCGTTTCTGCAAAACCGAATTTCAAAATGGCGGCCTGCAAAGAACAAAAACAGAACAACCAATTATTAGTACACTGAGAAATAGAAAGCATAAATAAATTGAACATTTAAATGTCATCAATTTATTACCTCATTTCAAGTGTAATTTATACCTGATGTGATTTTGGAGCACCACCATAGATGCATGTTGACCGTAAATATGTAGACTGATTGAATAATCCAGCAACCTTTTGTATTTGTTGGGCTAACTCTCTAGTTGGAGCCAAAACTAAAGCAATAGGGCCATCTCCTTTTTTCAATGGCTCTTGATTATTAATGTGTACTACAGCTGGCAATGTATACTACAACATATATTCAAATTTTAAATTATACTATTTTTTTGATTTAGATTCAATAAAAAAGAAAAACTTACACCCAAAGTTTTTCCAGAACCAGTTTGGGCTACTCCAACCATATTTTTGCCACTCATCGCAATAGGCCAACCTTGTGCTTGAATAGGAGTAGGTTCAGTAAAACCTTCATTCCTATATTCATAAAAAAAAGAAATGGTTAATCTTGGAATATTATACATTTAAACAGGCCTATCAGTTATTTATAAGCGTTACACATTATCAAAAAGACACCATAAAAGAAATAAGAAAATTGCCTCACCGTATAACTGTCATAACATAGTCTGGAAAATTTGCTTCTTTAAAATGTTGAATCGGGTAAGGAACAGGGCTCCTGTCTGAGCTCATCACAGTGATATCTTTTCCAGTTCTATATTTGTCAACTTCTTCGTAAGATCTAAAAAAATAAAAATGTAGAAGCAGTAAGTACATATTATAAAGTTCAAATTTATATTAATCTTACCTTCTTTCAATAGTTGGATGAGGAACATAAAACTCTTTCTTAAATGGTCTTAGTTGGACACGGTCCCAGTTGGGGGCTTGTAAATTGGCACCCGGGTTTTTCTTGGCACCACCCATTCCACCACGACCACCGCCTCCACCACCACCATATGATGATCGTTGGCCTCCATAAGAACCATTACTTCTTCCACCACCTGTACCATTTCTTGCATAAGACCTATAATATAAATGATTCAATTATAATATAATATAAAACATTTGAATAAAAAAAAAATATTATTAAATGATAAGCAGCAAATGCCATAATAAGGATATTTTGTTAATTTATTATAACAATTTGAATTACCATGATCTTAAGCTTATATTATTTAATAAAATTAATTCATATTTCAATGATAACTTTATTAAAAGTACAACGCTGTTGTTGATTTGACATGAGTGCTTGTGCGAATGGCCATCATGATCTCATGTAAGTCAATAGAGTAATGAATGACCGGCACAAATTTCAAATGTGTAGGGCTAATAAAGACTTAATACATAAGGGGTCAGTGCATGCCAACAGCTAGATGACACTCGCTAAGTGGGCGATCTCTTACTCATTTTAACTTATGTAGTGACATCGGGTCGAACATATCAATATAATTAACACAGATACGACTGCTAATGCAGTTATGCAAATAACTGTAATTTGGTGGTCTGATTGGGCAGAATCCATAGACTTTTTTTTATCAGAGTAAGTTATAATAGGACACTAGTTCATTTACAATGTGGTAAAGCCATAAGAAACTCAACTGCTATACCAGTCATGGTCATATTACGACTTAAATTAGTATGACTACTAGAGCATGTTTCTGTCAATGTGTTAAGAAAACAAGATTGTGGTACCAAATACAAAAATTACATACTTATTAAAATAAAAGTAAAATTATATAATATAACAGAAACTTTTTGAAATTAATTAAAATTATTGAAAATAAAATGTACCTACTCACTGGGAAAATGATGAGCACAATATTTAGGTTAATATACGATAATACATTAAGTTGGCCACAAAATAATAATAAACACATGCATTACCTATTTACATTGAATTTAATGAAACATAGTTGGAAGTTTTTCAATAAATATTAGTTTTAATTTGTACAGGTGTATAAGAAACACAGCTATATTGATTTAGTTCCGAGTAAATGGGACGAGCACCAGAGAGCAGCACCAATGATGTCTTAGAAAGCGTGCAATATTGATTAAATTACAATATTAGAATACGTACATGCACACGAAAATGAAACGCTTTAAAATTGTTCGTATAAACAAAAAATGTATTCGATAAAGTATCAAGAATTTAAACGTAGGTCAGAACAGCGGGTAGACATTCATCAGTTTCATAATAATAATTGAGGTTAGAATAGCCCTAACCTAACGCAATTCTTCAATATTGTGAATTTTATTCAAGGCCACGTTTTACCGGTTACCCAAATACGTTTAGTGACGTAGGCAATTAAAACTAATGTGTAAATTAGTTTGGTAGTACCAAAAAAGTAAAAAATACCTCACTCCGACCACCAACCCTGAACCCAACCACATTGTTTCCACACCACCTATGTATAACAAATATGGCGTATATTCCCACGCAACCTAAGTTAAATCTAGTTTATCGTCCCGTGAAAACTATTAAGCCACGCAGCACGATGTTAATGAATAGTTAAAAATTGTACTTACATTATGGTTATTTTTTCGGTAAGCAACTGTTGACGATTAGATATGGATTTGACGTGTAGTGGATTCAATATGGCGGACCTGACGACTCTCAAGCCTTGAGTAAACATTATAAATTAAACTAAATTAAATGTAAACGGATATTAATTTAACTAAAGTGAACGTTCAGGAATTGCACGTTCAATACTTACAAAATAATGGAGAACGTGGTATATGATGACGACGTTGGATTGTCGTTGAGACTGAAGGTTAGGAATAGACAATAAAATTCGTTTCGACGACAGGTATAGTGTAGAGTCGACGCCTGTTCACGAAAGAAAGAACGATCGTCGACCCCACGGGCTAGGACTTGGACGGTCGATCGATGACGTATTTCCTTGTACAACTATGTTATGCGCATGCGCAATACCACAGTAGTACCACACTCGGATGGTGCTACCAACCCAAACTATCAGACGCGTTCCTGACTTTTGTTATAATACCTATGCGTATGTATAAAATGTACTTAAAAAAATGATGTATATATCATACGACATACATGTATATATCAACATCGTGGTTAGTGGTTATATTATACATCGTCATTCTTCTTATTCACTAATATGGAACCTTCATGATTCATTGTCAATCTCAGTTTTTACAACTTTTCAAGAGGAATAAAAAACATTTGTATTTTGAAAGTTTGAAATGCTGAAAGTTATTATTGTTAATATCTCTAGGTAGAACAATTTAATCAACTCCAAAACAGTAAAACGTAAAGTGTATACATTCATAGGCGCAATTGCAACTTTTGACTTTGTGGGGCTGAATATATTAAAGGCAAGCAGACCATTGCAATATAGCATATTAAAATTGTATGTCCTAGGTTTTTTGGGGAGCTATGGCTAAGTTTATAGCCCCCATTTTTCGCCTATGAATACATTGAAGGGAGTTGGAGTGTACAGATGTATCTTGCTGAAAAGTTTTTTTTACAAAAGATTCATGAGTTTGATTTGATCATATAATATCATAGAACAATATAATATTTACGTTTTAAAATAATACATAGATCATAATCACAAAACGATTATGGCTCACTCAACAGATGACAGATATAGCATATTATTATGTGTATAGATAATGAAGAATTATATAATAACCACATTATCTATATGACATTATGTCATTATGACTATATATATGGCGGGGGGCGAATACGGATATAGGAAATTGGGAACATCCGAACATACATGTTAAATAATAATAATAATAATATCCCTATACTGATTTATCCTATGAGACCTTACTGTTAATGGCCCTAAGGACTAGGAAAATATAACCCACAAAAGAAACACCTCCCAAGAGCATAAATAATAATACTTAATACTTATATTGGCTAGATTTTAATTATAATATTTGTTCTCTTTTCCATAAGACTATAAACAAAAACTCTACTCCATAAACTATAAAAATGTATAGTTGATCTGAGTATCCAACTATGGTCTACCAATATCTTTGTATTATCGATATATAACATATAAAGACATAAAGTAATGGTTTCAAACTTTCAAACTCAAATTACCTGCAACGAGCCATATATTTTGTACTACATAGGTTCGCGAGCAAAACGCCGTTTTTAGATCCCGAGCGTAGCAATGAATCTATTGTTTTTACAATGATGTGAGTTTTTTGTAATTTATTTTAAAATTATTGTCAATGAGAACTTTTTCACTTGGTAAAAAATGTTGAAAATGTAATGCAACTATATGCAATAGGTTCCTCATAAGTTATTTTAATAGCAGTTTAAAAATATTAAAGATTCATAGCCTTGATTATTTTTTAAAAGAACTGAAAGTTCAAATGTCTACAAATTTTATCAAAATACCGAATATTTGCAGATTATTTTTCAGTTAGAAATTCATAAAAGCTTTTCTTTTCTTCTTTTCTTTTTATGTATATAAAATAATGACTCGAGATACGTTATAATTTATTATAAAGTAATTTTTATATGTATATAGATTTAAAATGTTTGTATATTAAATTATTACATAATAGATAGATTGAAAAAAATGTTTATTGTTGATATTCATTTTTAAATAATCCGTATTATTGAGTATTGACTATGATTTGAAAAAATTGTGTATTATTATTACTATTATAATTTAATAAACATATTATTATTATTTTTTTATTTAAATTAAGCCTCGGCAACAATGGCCATTGGCAACAATGAGTTTAACTCTAAATTATTTATATATTATATAATTTACATATTAAATACTATTTATAAGGTTGGACTTAGTAATAAAGGTTATTATGAGTCTTATGTTGTCTGGGTGGAGGGCTTCTGACAGAATGTTTGAGATGCCTGCTTCCCGTCTATCCGTTTCGTATGAAAGACATTCAGTTATGATGTGTTTGATTGAAACATATTATTATTATCATGGCAAATGTAGTATCATTATTTTGTATCTATTTACACGATTAGTAGGTAGTCGGAATAATGCTTCTACTTCAACTTCTAGTAAGTCAAAATTAAAAAGCCAGTTTTCGATTTTGATTTTTGGTGTAACTCTAAAAAAAATACCCATAGATATATGTAATTTTCACCGAATGTTTATAATAGTATTTTCTAAACACTATACAATTTAAAACAATATTTTGATTTCTATTTTTATTATTTTTATTTTTAAATAATGTGGAAATTAAACAAAAAGTCGTCACAATCCACATTATTTTTTTATGAGCGCCGGGAGTTAGATTTTTGATAAACACCACGAAAATTAATAAATAATTTTGAGGAAGAAATTCATAAAAATGTTTCTAAGATTTGAAGATTTACCTACCCTATTTGGTATTTTGGTACCTACAACCTACTAATATAATATACTACTATTATACGTCTATATAATAGTATAATAATATAGGTACCCATTATAATATTATGATTGATTTAGTAGTATTAATGTATTAATTATTATTTGACTTGTATAAATCGGCAGATAATTTAAACAAGTGCTAATTAATATTATACCTGTAGGACGTAGTTCTCGTGCACGGCTGCACGATGAGTTACGACGTAATATAATAAAACATAATTTAATAGACTTATGTAGTTATTTAGGTCCGTACGCACAGTCAATTTGCGTGTTACATAAGACATGTCTTATACTGGTAACAGTGGTAACTTATGTTGGTATTTTTGGCAAAAAAATATTGTAATTTTAATGTTATTTTAGTGATCTAACATTCTAGGCTCAAGAATCTAGAGTAATTAAACAAGCAGAAATCTTATCATAACAACAAAACCGGTACCTTTACCTTGAAAACTAATCTTTAAAATTAAAACTATAAAGATATCATTCCTCGGCTACCTTACGATTTTCCTTATCACCGGCTTCCATTATACAAAGTGGCGTAGACAACTAGACAAGGGGGGAGGTAGTGGGGGATCAGATCCCCCCTCCATTGGCTTTTTATTACTTTAGTAAAAAGTTTTGGGAGGGAGGGGGATTTTAATTTTTCCCTCCCATTAGCTATGTCATTTTTTTTTTGATTCCCTCCTTTTAGAAATCAGGTCTACGCCACTGATTATACCTATAATATTGAAAAATGATTATATTATTTTCGGTAGCCTTGATTATACAATAAAGACGTCATCACGCCAAGGTCACGGGCAAAAAGCGTGTTAGAGGTGTTTGAACCTGTATCGTATCGTGGTCCGTGGACCGTGGACCGTGGACCGCCATGGTTGTGCCCTTAATTTATAGTTTATACTTTATTCTATACTATATTATTACCATTATTGTTCTATGGTATTACTAAATACTACACATAAAATATATTCACAATAATTAGTTTATTAAAGAAGAATGATTATTCTGAAGTCTCCTTTAAATACCTATACTGGCTATATTTGACAAAAATTAAAATGTCTAAAAATGAGACCTGAGTTATGAGAAAATTCACCTCTCCTCAGATCATACTTCTTTCCAATAGTAAAGATATTTTGTATTAGTATTTAGTATAAAACTAGAAAATAGACAATGTAGCTTATAGTTGCTTCTAATCTCAGCATCATAGTTGCTTCTAATCTCAGCATCTCGCAACACCATTTTATAGTGCTTAACCACATTCAAAAGTTGTTTTTCTTTTATTTGAGCAAATTACTCCTGAGCTATTTATTTAATTACCTATTTGATATATTTTTATTATTTTTATATCTTTAAATAGATACATGACGTATACTCTAGAATAGGGGAGCATAATTATTTAGACGCTAATTGGAGTGCCATCCCTGCTCCAGAATATTATCATTCATCCAAATAAACAATCGGTTTAATTTATTATTATCTATAATATCTGTTTTCATTGAATATATATTATATTCTACTAGTCACAAGTGAAATTATTCACATTTTACTTTAAAACCCATAAGTATTTTACCAATAGGGCACTAGGGCGTAATAGGAAATAAAATTAGATATAGGTAGTCGAGATAGAGTCGAGAGTATAAGCCACACGCTCAGATGGGGTTCATAATTCATAATTGTTTTGTTTTTATTTTTAATCATAATATAATATAAGTTATGCTTTTTCATAAATTAATATTATTATATACTATATGTGTACTGATATTAATTTAACTTTAATAATTTATGAACAATTTTACTTACTCTTGTATAAATAATTTGTATTTATGACTGTTCGTACAAAAAGCTGCAATCGCTAGGTTTGTATTATATTTTAATTTATCCTCCACAATTGTCACTTATTTTGTAATTATTATATATGTTAATCATTGCAATAGTTTATTGAACAACTAATGTTTTTAGTTAAATTTAATCATTTTAATCACACTGTATATTGTTGTTAGTTGAAAATAAAATATCATTATTTATTATTTTTGGGACATTGCTTATTAGTTATTAATTGCCAATATGTCTCTCAATACTTCGGTTTCCCCTATAGATAAATCATTCCTAATTACTTTTACTTTTAATCACAGTTTATGTCAAGTGTTAATCAACAGCTTTTTCAATTTGATGACCATTAAGAAGTTATCAGCACCTTATTGGTTTTCTCTCGCTGAGTTCTGACCCACACGTAACATAACGTAACATTTTATAGGTTTCTATTTTTAGATTCTGAGTGGAACGATGAATGTATTGATTTTATAATGATGTGTGGTTTTTTATTTTTTTTTGTGTCTGTCATCACCTTTTAGGACAATAAAAGTGCTTGGATTTTCTTCAACCGTATCTTTTCTGATAAGAAAATGAATCCAGTTGGTACTTTGGAGTTTGGGGGGTCAAAAGTAAAAATTTCCCAGTAGTTTTCAAAAGCGACGTGAAATACAAAAGAAAAATTAACGAAAAACGGGAATTTTTACCCAAAATCTGTTTTCGAGAAAATATTGGTTTTTGATTTAACTCTGAAACAAATTACTATAGATACCTAAAATTTTTACTAACTGTTTATATTAGCATTTTCTATACACCATGCCTTTTTTAAAATATTTTGACTTTTTTGAAATTTGAGCTGTTAGGGACATTTTCAGTTTCCAATTTTTTTAGTTTTTTATTCTATAAATATCAATAAAGTTTTATCTGTTGGGCCAAAAAGTGAAACAATTTAATACAAGGCTCCTGATATATTGTTACAATATCAGTTGAAAAATATTAAAAATACATAGGCACAATTTTTTTTATAAGCATTTAAAAATCGAATTTTGACAAAATTTATCAAATTTAAAATGTAATAATTTATAAAATGTTCAACTTTTATATCTAAGAATTGAAAATTTAAAACAAGATTCCATGTAAGTAGTTAATCCTGTTACCAAAAAATCTAAAAAATACAGAAGCACAGTAGTTTGTTTTTATAGTCATTTTAAGTTCAAATTTGGACGAAATTACATATTAAAAACCTAGTATAAGTATTTTAGTTATTTTGTTGTGATAATATAATATTATTCGTGGGTACTTGAAACTTCTAAAGTACACTATTATATATTTATCAGGGTTTATTGTTGATGTATAACGCGTTATAAGTACCTAATGGATATTGTGATATGATTAATTTGGAATTTATTATAGGTACCTATTATAGGTCAATTTTTTTTAATACCATAGATAATAATAATATAATATCTTATACCTAGACTGACATATTATCTCCGCTCAGAATCGTTTTTCTTATACAATGATATTATATCATTGAATTCAAATTTAATACCATCCATTATACAGTGACCCACTTGTAACCTACTGCAGAGCAGAGCACCTTTTTTAAAACACATTTCTCAATTTAACTTTGTTAATAAATGTATCATGTCACTATAATCACTCTTAATCAACCACTATAATAGGTAGGTTATGTACTTATGTGGGAAACTTTAGTAGGTAAGTCTTAAGTAGGCAGGTAACACTAAAGGTACCTATACTTATCTATCGTAGGTAAATAGGTAATATAAAAAATAATTTCCATTACACTATACCTAAACTAACTTTTTTATAGTTTATAAAATTGAATAATAAATAATAATTAGCATTTAGCATGTAATAACTAATTAGATAGGAAATGGCTTTATGTGATATTAAATTATCCTCTTCACGAATCACAATAATTATGAAATAAATAAGTACCTACAGAGTAATAACTTATAATAATACTAAAACATCTTAAAATCAATCAAATAACAATTATACATAAACAATAATTTATTATTCGCTATAATATTACACATATACCAACTATTGCACATATTAAATATTAATATAAAATTCTCTATTACAGTATTAATGCATTATTCAATAATTTTTATATAGTCTTTTATTTCACATTGGAAATATACAAAATAAATACTGAACATAATAATTAAACATTTTTTTTGTAAAAAGTTAAAAATAATTTGCTATCTATGGGTAATTTATATTGATACTACAAACAAGAGTTTATTAAAATATTTCCATTAATTATATTTGTGCTGAAAATAATAATTTTTATACTTAATGATTTTTCTAAAAAATGAAGTGCCGCTTGCTCAGCGTATGTTATACCTCCAATTACCATAACATATACAGTTTTTATACCAGTCTTAAAGTCATTAACTTGGAATGAATAGTTAGATAATAATTTAACAATTTCTTCCTCGGGCATTTCTTCTTTACACATAATCTCTATTAGTTTACCAATAGCAGGGACATATGATCCACCAAATGCTGCACTCATGCAATGCTCGCTATCATCTACAAGCCTTAATTTCTGCATCATGTTTTGCATCATTTGCTTGGTTTTATTAATGGATATAATTTTATTTAAATTACTGTTTAATACCGAGCTATTATCTTGTTTTACTATTAAATTCATTTTCTCTAAAACATGGAATGTCTCAAAATACTTGAATCCATATTGGTGTAAGAATTTTGTTTTAATATTATTTAATTCTATTGAAGTAAATCCATCTTGGGATTGTGAAAATAAACATATGAGCTGCAGTATATTGTTGGCACTACCTTTTCCAAAGGCCAACAAATCTTCTATACAGTTTAAGTTTTCTTTGCGACTTCTGTTTTCTAACATATTTTTTTCTAGTGTAATATAATCAATAAATTTATCACCTATTACTTTTGATACAACTTCAGACGCATCAATATGGAACGTAAGGTTTTTCTTTGACATTAAGACACTCTGTAACTCTTGAGTAACATACTGTTTCATTTCATCTAGCTGCAGTTTTTTGCTCTTTTCCAGTTTATCCTGCAATTCCTTGGATTTTGATTTCCAGTAATTTAACACATCACCAAACTGCTTGTATTTGACATATTCGTATGTTTCATCGGGGTTACACAAGTTTTTTATAGATGTAGTTCCGTCAATTTTTTTTATCTCAACTATACCGTTTTGTATACCGACTACTTGATCTAAAAGACTGGCATATGTACAAGGAGTTAACAGAACACTTGCATAATCAAAATCCCTATCTAAAATACAAAAACATGATCCGCTATTAATGCTAGGCTTTCCTCTATCTGTAAAAAATCTATTCAATAATTTATAAACAGCGGTAGATGACTTTCCATTTACACATACAGTCTTAGGAAACCCCAAAACCATAAAAGCTGTCCACAAGGCTTTGGCAACAGGCAATAACAATGACTGGTTTTCTTCGACAAATACATTTTTGTAGAAATCTATCATCTCCAACGATAGTAATGAATCTCCTAAATGAATGAAATCCCATTGGAATTCAAATATTTGAATGTACCCGTAGACACCTTCCTCTTCAAATTGTTTTTCAATAGTAATCAATGACCTGGGAACAAGAATAATTTTAATAATATCTTCAGGTATGCTTGTCCTACTTAGACACGAGTTAATGAGATCGCAAATAATTTTTGTGGCTGGTAGATTAGACGATACCAAAAAGACACACTGCCGATCGGTAATTGGGTTGATCGATTCTTGCAGTTTATATACCTTTTCCACCCCATAAAGCCTTTAACAAAAATACATTTTATTATCTTAATATAAAATTTCAACAAGATCATACCTTAAGCTTTTCATATCGATGAACATTTCAAGGGGTTTAAAAAGTCTATGTTCTACAACTAAGTCTTTAGGTCCGGGCATATCTTTCAGTATATTGATTAAATTTGTGTGGGATATTTGAGGAAAAGCATTTAACATCTTTTTGTCAAACATAATTAATATTTTCTAAACATATAATTTAAAAACAAAAATAATTAAAATAAAAAAAATATTTATGTAGGTAGGTACCTATTTCATAATTAATATTAATATTTTTAAAATTTAAAATATTAGTTTAATACTAATTCTGAACCTGTAGGTTTTGGTGCAAACAACAGCCTATAACTATATAAAATAACAAATATAATAAGTAACAAATAATACCAGCTATAGAAGGTAATAATCAAAAATAAAAGTGGATATTACTTAGTGGATATACATTTAATAAACGTATTATATAGGTAATAATCGTAGCAGTATCTGGCTTGATAATAATAATAATAATAATAACCATAGATAATAACATTGGTGATAAATTATGATAAAATAATAATAATAATAAGTATTAACCTTAAAATATTATTGATAATTTCTAAGTGATAAGAAAGTTCATTTTTATTTTTTAAAAGCGCGAGCAAACATCAATATTATATTATACTGTATTAACTCAACTATAGTAAGCTATTAAATGTAAACCAAACTCACTCATTTGTTTTGTATTATACTATTAAAATCGAATAACTAAACATAAAAACTTATTTAATTAGATTTTTACATAGCTAAGTCAATCAATTATTATTACAAAATGTTGTTTGTTTCACGTTGCACAAGATTGTGTCAAAACATATTACCAAAACACAAGAATTGTGCACTTACAAGAGTACCTAGTCGAAATGGATATATTGTATTGTAAGTAAACCAATGAGACAAAATATTAATTAATGCTGAAAATTATTTAAGGGTTTATAATAAGATGTAAAAATTCCTTACAAAAAAATACCAAAAACAACTATTATTATTTTTAATTAAATAAAATATCACTAGGTACCTATAATATTAATTGTGATTTTATTATTGTATTTTTCCTACTCAATTAGTGTTAATATTGAATGAATACGATAAATAATTAAATTTCACTGTCTTAGATTGCCAGAAATCAGTAAAGATTTAACAGAAAGTCTTTTACAAGTAAATGCTGACCATCCAAGTTTTACGGGCTTAGATATCAAAAAATGTGAGAACACAATTAGTAATCAGTTTATTGATTTTGAATGCGGCATACGCGATATTGAAGATTACCTTAACTCAGGTAATATCATTTTTTATAATGATTATTAGAAAACATACGCCTTAACTTATGAACTGGTTATCTTTTTAGTTGAAGATGGAAAATATGACTTATTTAAAGATGTATTAGAACCAATTGAGAATCTTAGTCATAAATTTGATCAAATATGGGCTGTATTAAAAACATTATATTTAGCTGACAGTTCAGTAATGCCGGCTCGAATATATTATCCAATACACAATAAAGCATGTATGTCACATACAACAAAATACAACAGCAAACCTATTTATGAAGCATGTAAAGTGAGTATTATTTTATTAAATTAAATTATTCTCTTGTGTAAATAAATATCAAATAATCTACAACTTTGTTTTAGAAAGCTGATTTGTCTAAATTGACTGAAGAACAAGTAGCAGTTGTAAATAAATTTATTAAAGAAGGAAAACTCAATGGACTTGAACTTAGTGAAAAACTTGATTATTCATTTAAAGCAAATAAACAAAAATGCAGTGCTAAGCAAAAATATTTTAAAATTCGTTTAGAAGTAAGACTTACCCATTTATAATGTTTTGTACTGATTTGGTTATTGCAATTAAACAAATATATTCACCTGCAGGCTGCAATTTTTATAATATTTGGTATACCTTTTCATTTTTTACCTTAATTGGATTAAACTTGATCATTGTGGTCTAAAAAAATGTACCTACTTTTATGTAAGTAAGCATAATGCCTGTTTAGCATTCCGGTTTAATCATTGATCATTCCAAAAAATAATGTGCTCATTTAAACCATAATGATAAATATTTTCAATATCGTAAGAAAAAACTAGTTGCAAGTGAATATTTATTTTTTTGGTACCATTAAAAACCTGTAATGACTTCCAAATTGTGTATGTAAATGAATATTGTACATTTAGATGGCATGGAGTCAATTTCAACAAATAATTGATAATCCACAACTAGTCAAAGATTTTCCAGAAGACCTTTTGACATTAATGGCACTAAATAAGTAAAATTTTATATCATATAATTTCGTAATTAAAAAAAATTTATTATTTGAGTTCATTTTACAGAAATAATCCTAAGAAACGTCCATGGAAAGTCGCCTTGACATGGGGTACTGCAGATAGATTTATTGAGTATTGTCCTGACAGAGATTTACGTTGGAATGTTTGGCAAGCTTATGAAAAGGCTGGTTCACCTGCTGACGAAAAAAGAGAACTTAATAATGGCTTAGAAGTTGAAGAAATCCGAAAATTAAGGTAAATTAAATAATAATTATGAATTTTTAAAAAACTGTTGATAACAAACAATAAATATTTGGTTCTTAAAAATTAGTAATAATTATTCAACTTACATAGTTACATAATATATATTTTCAGCCTAATTAGCAATTGTTACCTCCATATTGACTATTTTTCAGAAGAGATGAAAACTTTTTTATTAATATGTTATACCTAATTCGCAATTATTGTAACTTCATATCAGTTTATTATAGAAAAATTTAATTATGAACGTTTAATCAATATTTAACATTTTAGATTCTGAGTGGAGCGAGGAAGCTAGTGGTTTTACAATGGTGTTAATTAATTTTTTTTTATCCTGTATACAAAATTTATACCAAAAAGAGTGCTTCGATTTCAACATAATATAGTATTTTATCTTTTAGAAAATTGGATTAAGATGATACTTTAGAGAGGTCATCTTTCAATTTTCTCAATAGTTATTTAATGCCATGGGAAAAACCACTGACCAATTACAAAAAACCTCTAAAAACGGGATTTTAATTTCTAACCCTTTATCAAACGAATAAAAATAAAAATAACGATTTTAGTTATTTTGTTGTAAATTATAATATTCATTCAACTTACAAGCTATAATAAATAATAACATTATAAAATATGCAAATGTTTCTCACGCAGTCCAAATGATCACATGTTTAAGATGCTCATAACTTGCTTTGAAATTAAAATATTAAACAAAACCTATGAGATGCACTAGATAATACTCTTACTTCTAAATTTGATTATAGATCAATTAGCATCCTCTTAACATTTATCTATATCAATATCTATCTATGTATGTATATATTGTATAAATAAATGTGAAATGTGATTTTTACTAATCAGTAAACTCAAAAACTATCAAATGAATTAGAACCAAGTTTTTTCAATTTAAAGAGTAATTATGGAACAGGATATATGAACCCAACTGTCCATAGAATATTGAGAGACAAAATAGGAATTCACCAGTTGTACTATCCACACTAAAAAAAAATTTGTATGGTTTAGCAGACTCGCGTTGCGGTCAGATTTTTTTTAAATAAAATAAAATAATATTTAATTTATTATTTGTTATTCAAATGTACAAAAAAAAGGCAATGTCCTTATGTTTTTATCTTATAGACTCTAGATTGTTCTTAAGGTATCAGGAATGTTTAGAGAGTAGTTTAAACCACATTGAAAATATGCCAAGTGATATATCCAATATACTAAAGCACTCACAGGCAGCTAATATATTAGTTTATAAAGCGAGGCACGCCGATGCCGATTTGCTCGTGAACTGAGATACACTAAAACTGAGATATACGATTATAGCGTCTTATTTTATGTTTGTTCATTTTTTCCTTGGTGAAATAGAGTTGTACACTTTTGCAGCTAGTAAAATATAATAATAATAATAAAATAAAAAATGTGGTATCAACTATTATCATTGTTTAACAAACTTAAGACAATTTCCTTGTTTCATTAAAAAGTTGGAGTAGGGTTACTTTGTTGAAATTTTTACACTTGATTTCTTTGAAAGGTCTAATTCAATCTTGAATTAAAGTTGTGATATTGCGATGGCTCAGTGCAATATATTTAGTAAAAACCTCAAAATCAAGTTTTTGGCGTTGTAACTTGTGGCAATTGCTTAATTCATCTCTAACTTGTTTATTACCTATTTAAATGTAGTACATTTCTACTGAATAATTAAAAGAAAATAATTCAATACTAGTCTATGTATATAAATGATTGATTATTATTAGGGCTCGGAAGTTGTTGCATTTGCATGATTTTTTTGAACCATTAGATTTATTGCTAAGTAAGCTAGAAATTCATTTCAAGACACTACGAAAAACATATCAAAAG
>WHPZ01586171.1:0-11052 GCA_016617965.1 Macrosiphum rosae
TACATTACAGGTCATGTTCAAAAAAATGATCGGCGATGCTACTTACGGTCAAGTGTCGCTATTTTTTTCGCTCATAGGCCTTTTGAACGCCGCACTCCTCTGGCCAGTGTGTTTAGTTTTGTACTTTTCCGAAGTCGAAATACTTCATTGGGACCGTTTGCCTTGGATGATACTATTATCGGCCAGCACACTGTCATTGGGTACTAAACAAATATCTGTATCTGCGCCACACTGTCTTATTATATTATATACATTACCATTTTCAGTCGCGAACTTACTGGGAAATTTGAGCGTTGCGTTCACTTACGACATTTTCATTACGTTCGGACTAATCACCGCTGTTCCCGTGTCTGCAGGTAAATTTTTCCATTGGACTAAATCACGAAATACTTATACTATGTTTGTACGAGTAATTACACCAAGTTTGACGTGTTTCGTGTTTATGAAACATAAATTGTGTATTAAAAATACATTTTATTATACACACGAAATACAATATATAGTTGACGCGGTTTACTTATAATATAGTTATTAGTTATATATTATTTATATATATATACATATTTACTATATTATAAGTTTATCGAAATTAATTTTAGTAAAAAAATATATAAGTACAACGACCCTTTTTTTTGTTCACACGGCCTTTTGTACTTGGCCTATTTTACTGTTTCAGCCATTGACATAACCATACACGATGTACAGTTTTATGGTATGAAACTTGCTGGCATCATACTTATATCGATCGGTTTCTTATTGGTCATGTTTCCTAACAACTGGCCAGAATACATTTTTCGATTGCTCAGGTAAATTGCACATAAATATAAAATTCAATGCGAGCGGTTTAGGCATTTCTTACTACAGCGCTGGCAAACAAATCGGACGAAACACTCACCTATTATGTTTTTAACAATTATTTTCAGGAATATAATACTACTGAGTCATAGCGCTAGGTGAGTGTAGCGTGAACCAAAAAAAAAAGCATGAATTTTTTTGTGGAAATTGTTGAAAGAGTGGACCAATATATACATAATATAATATATAATAATATAATATTAATAATAATAATAATCTAATACTAAGATGAATTGTAGCTTGGGGAAGGCCTTGTGATAGATGCTGCAGTAGTAGGATTAAAAAAAAAAAAAAAAGAAAAGAAGCGGTTGGCTAACAGCGTAAAAAATAGACGATATTACGTATATTATTATATGTATACTTGGCCGACCTTTATTTGATTATACGCCTAAATTATAATGCAGAGGTCGGCGCGTGTTTCGTGTGCGTATATATGCGTGTGCTTGTGTGATACGTTAATAACGACAACAATAATTTATTTATTTATTTATTATTACAACACAATAACAATAATAACTAATGTAGTGAAATATATTATGTAGTAAAAACAATATACATCATAGATGTGTATAATGACGATAATATTAATAATAATATTTAATAACAACAATAATAATAATAATAATAATAATATATAATCACGAGATCGCTTCTATCCTGTTACGCGCAACCTCTTCTTTTTGTATACCCCGTGTGGGCGTTATATATATATATTATATTATATACACTTTGCATGGCGATTTAGAACGGTAATTGCATGCGGTTTTTGGTGATGTAAAAAATAAATGTAAAAAAAATAAAATATATACCAAAGATTGTTTAGATCACTGGTGCGAGTGCAAAAGATCGATTGAAAATGTAATTAGAACCCTTTCGATTGCGCCGCCGGGAGTGTAACGTGTATGTACGTTCTGTCTGTTGTTGTACCCGCAGGTGGAGCCGGAAGAACCGGGGACTGCCACCCAACCCACCCAAAGTGGAAATCGACTACCGGACCGGGTACATCCGGTCGCATTTGCGATCTCCGTCCGGTCGGGTCAGGTGACCGACTACTGCCATTGCCGCTCACGGACCGCGGACGTGCAGGACATCGTTATTCGTCGTGATCGATAAATCGACCGGCAAACGTTGTAATAATAATAATTATAATAATAATAATTGTCATAAAATTGTCGTCGTCGTATGTGACTGCAGCAACAGTATTGCGAATGTTCCGATTTCATTTCTTAGCCGTTTTACTTCTATATGTATATGTAAATAATATTCCTTAGAGGCCGTGCTTGAATTACTAGAGGAATTATGGGGAGGGGGGGAAGCGAACTACATCGAGAATTGTTGTAATCGGAGAAATCATAATTTATATTATTCTATAACCTAGACTCTTAGGTTCTCTGGACCTCGGAGGCGTGGCTATATGGCAACCAAAAAAGTCTACCATGAGATTACTTTTTCGCGAATTGGGTGCTTTATTGTACTAACTACTAACACCTGATTTGATTGTATAATCAATCACTAATAAGAGCATGTATAATATTATAAGATAGTGTGTTTGGTTATTATAATATTGTAACTAATGTCTTTGGCGTTTAAGAAGGTGCCTATAATTTTTCTTGGAACTCTCAAATTCAGACTTGACACTCAACAACAAGATGCGCCCCCCTTCAATTTCATTATTTTTCCAATTTAAGCACACCTTAGAGGCATATAACGTTAACACATATCCGAGCATAATATTACTAGCCTGCTAGTAATATTATAAATTACGATATTACATGTTGTTCGTTGACATACTTGTAAAATACGTTCGTGTTTCGAGTATACTGTATAATATGTAATATATTATTATGTACAATTGTTATTATTATCATTATTATTAGGTATGTAGATAATGTTCGTCAACCGAAAACAGAATTGAACATAAATTTACACATTTTTCTTGTTTCTTGTTTAATATTTTTAAAAAAAACGTAATCAACTCGCCTGTATTATATAGGTACATATTATTGACATTAAATTACGTTAATCACTCGAATTGTAATTTGTAATGTATTTTAAAATGTATACTTATCCCTCGATGGCGCGAATTTATAACAGATTGCAGGAAACATCTTGTGGATTATTAAGACGACAATATATCCGTCCACGAGCAATGTGATATGTGTTTTTACTGCTTATAATACCTTGTCTTTCACTCCTATTATATATAATAAGTAATAACTCCACACAGCATTAAGGCTATATAATAATAGTCCTATACTTACTGTCCTACTCCTGTACGAAACAACAAAATAAAATATGATACTATCCTACATTTTAGGCGATTAATTGTTGAAGGTTGTTTCGAAAATGAAAACCACATGACGTATAATTTTATTGTATAAACAATATAAAACGATTGAATAATAATAAAAAAAAGGACAAATGTATCATAACTTTTAGATTACTCGTTTAGTTGTTTTGTATAGGGTAGGTAGGTACTTATAATAGTAAGTGAATTGAGAAATTCTGTTCATCTAAATAAGAACTTATTTAGCTTAAAAGGCTGGAAGTGCAGCCTACTGTTACTTATATTACAAGTTATAATAGTTATAACTTAATAAGTATTAAAATAATCTGTAAACTATGTCTATGATCAATAAGTAGACATAACGACTATCCAGTTCAAGACTGTAACAACTAAAAAATAAAAAAATGAGTTATGTATGCCATTTTCGTTCTTATTTTCAAAACAATAATTATAATTATTTAAGAACGCAATAGAAATTAGGTAAATTATTGACCACTAGAAGTTCTTATGAGGACGCTACCCATGTATTTGTTGTCTCCGTCTTACACACGCACGACATACCAAATTTCCATTCGCTAGTTTAAATAGTGTGTTGTTAGTTTTAATATTAGAGTGAATTGACCTATTATCATACTATTAGGTAAGAATATTATCTGTGCTTAAGCGTTAGAAATTTTTAAATATTTTCATTTTCAAGTAAAATATGTGTACGTGAAATATCAAAAATTTAAAATGCTCATATCTCGCTTTAAAATTAAAATATCGAATAAAAGCCAACGCTTAAGCATAGATAATATTATTATCTAAATATGTTATAATAGGTCAATTCACTCTAGTATCAAAACTTACTGCATACTATTGAAACTAGTGAACGACAATTTGCTATGTCGTGAGGGTGTAAGACGGAGACAACAAATGTATGGGTAGCGTCCTCTTAAATCAGTTTAAAATACCACACAACCACGGTGTAGAGAAAATATAGATTATAGAGAAGATCTTCTCTACATCGTGCATACAACTAAATTACGCATTGCATTTTTAAATTTATCTCCATCAAGTGCCACTAGTGGGTGACTTCTTATCAAGTAATACTCATGTGTTATAGACTTTATAAAACATGCTTATGTACATCAAAATTGTGTAAAATTAAAAAAAAAAAAAATTATCTCCTGAAAAAAGTACTTTTAAGTTGTCGCAAGTCTTGAACTGGATAGTCGAGTGATGTTTATAATAGATTTTACGTTTTGAGTCATCTTGAGTGATGTTTTATCTATATTCTTTAGTGAAAACAAACAGGTAAAAAAAAATGTTAACTGTTCGGACTCGTTCTCTGTAGAAGAGCCACAATGTTAGTTTTCGATTGAACAATTTAAAACCAAAGGTACCGATTGCGGACAATTATTATATACATATGATGAGATAGTAAGGGATTATCCTTTATCATATCCAACTATCGAAGGTCAGCAATACGTGACAAAAAACCGAGGCACTATTATTTTCTCCCCACTAAATCCAAGTGGTAGCCTATAAGCAGCGGTGGTTTTGTATAAAACTGTATTATATGTGCTTTTTTTGTAATATATTATGTGTTTAGTCGGTTTAATGTTAAAAAACTAAGTATTTAATTTATACACGTAATATTATTAGTACTGTAATTTAAATAATTATTTGTGAAATAAAGACGCTAACACATATTTTATAGTATACACAGACACACAGTACCTATTCGGTATTGGATAGGGTACCACCACGTTTTTCATGCCAGTGATTCATAATGTTGAGTGTGGGTAAACGGGTAATGTATACCATGTTCGCAGTTCTGCGTCATTGGTCTACATGAAAACGAGTTAAATTAAATTTGATTTTTGATTTAATTTGTAAGAAATCATAAGTAGGTATTCAATGTTTACATCATAATATATTTTATCAAAATGAAGTGTATTACGCTATAATTCAAAACGAATCTACATCATACATCGTAGAAACGCCAGATTGGTAGTCATATAAATTATTCTAAACATCGTGTACTGCAACATCATCTGGCCAGGGTCGGATTGGTTAGGCGAGCTACCGAGGAAATCTCGGTGGGCCGCTTAAAGTTTAGGCCGGTCGTGTGAGTGAAAATAAATTCGTGTTTAAAATACGATTGGGCCACCTATATTAGCACGTGATAATTATAGACGTAATTTTGGGCCTGTGAATATGTAAATGGGCCGCTTAGAAGTGAAAATCTCGATGAGCCGATACACACCAATCCGGCTCTGCATCTGGCGGAAGAATTCTGATAGCGGTTCGCCGGTGTACGCGAACAATATACAATAGATAATTGGAGAAAACAACGATGGCACTATGGCAGAACAACTTCGTCCGAACACTTCGTCGTGGTGTATATAATTTTATATCAATATTACAAATCGCAGAGTATAATTATATCACTGAATATTTCCTCTACTCACCTTCTTCTCGTCAGGTTTTTTTTTCTCCTCATTATCAAATGTACTTATAGTATTTACTATTTAATAATATAGAATAAGATTATAAAGAAAAAAGTATTTATCGTGCGTTCAGTGTTGAGACAGTGTTTTCAATCCTTTACCTACTTAGAACAAATATTTTTGAAAATTTTTTTTGGCAAAATCGTTTCTTGACGTGCCCGTAAACTATCTAGCTTAGTTTTGAAGTTCGCTCGGAAATCCGTGTACCATAAAATTCACTAAAAGAAAAATTTGTATTAAAATAGCCATCAACACCTAAGTTAAAAAAAAAATAATATTTTCCAAATTTTTTTTTTTCTATAAACGTATTTACCGCTATTTAAATAAATAGTATAGCGCAGTTTGAGGTGTCAAAATAAGCTCCTTCCTTTTAAAAATCTAAGTAACAAAAATTTTATTTTAAAAACTGTTTTCAATCCCTTTCCTATTTAGAGCAAATATTTTTTGGCAAAGTTGTTACTCTACGGTGTTCATTGGTTAACCATTGTGTATTCTTAGCAAGTAGTAACTCTCAATATTTTTCGGCAATTAAAACAAATGTACATCGCGATCGCTCGCAATAAAATATAATGTATAAATATTATAATTTAACACCTCTAATCGTTAAATCGTTAATATGACAGGAGCATACAAATATAAGGTGTAACAGTATACACCATAGATATATATAAATATAAGTAAAAAATACGGTTTTAAAATAGTAGCACAATAAAATATATAATATATGTAATTTGTATATTATATTACATTCATATTATTTCGATCATCAATAATTATTATCTCATTGTTTAAGGTCTACCGCCAGTAACTTAAGTCATAATGATATAATAATATAATGAAAAAACTAATAAAAAGTACAATATTATAATCAGACCACGCAGTGATTTTAAAACGGATGAACCACTGTAGACGATATGTCTAGGACCACTTAATTTTGACGACCCTGAGATTTCGAGGAGCGATAGATAGGGTGGTATACAATATTGAACGGTATAGGTACACATTATGATATATTATAATATTTAAGTGGCGAGCAGATTTTGCACAATGTTGGGCACCATAAAATATGTTATAACCGTTTACACTGCGTGTATGATGATGGCGTCACAAATACCCGTAGCCAGTGACGGATCTAGTGGCGGCAGCGGGTCGCCGGAGCGGCGGCGGCGGTGACGACTGGCCCCTTCCGCAGTGGCGACGCCGGAACAGCAACGTGGCCGCGTCCTGGTCGTCGTCGTCGTCGTCTTGGTCGTCTTCGTCATAATCGTCAGCGCCGCCGCCGCCGACGACACTGCCGAAGCCTCCGACGCTGCCACCCCTGTGGCCTCGGCCGCGACGGCGTCGGTCCCCGACCGGTCTTGGGAACACGTCCGACTGGGTCTCCCAGCACGGCGCCCGGGCCGCGTCCGGCGGCGGCACGATTCCCAGCGGCAGGCAGCTGCCGTACGGTATGTACCCCTCTTCGGCGTGCGGCGTCTGCACGTACAGCCACTGCTCGTTCTTGAACACCGCGTTCACCACCATGCCGAGTGGTAGCGCCACCTCCGTCTGGTAGTGGTCGTCGAGCTGCGTCTGGTACAGCAGACATCCCGTGCACAGCACCATCGGTATGTTGCCCGGCCGACCGATCGACGACTGTGTGAAGACGTCGTAAAAATTATTAACAATGACACTGCAGTGGCGGCGCGAAATCGTGGACGCTTTGAAGCGTATTGTATTTTTTTTTTTATTTAAATATTTTTACCACCCTTGTTCATTGAACCAAATTCAGCAGCCGGGGCCATTGAAAGTATTTATTTAAAATGTTTGCCGCGATATTTGTGTTCAGGTCTCACCCACCCACCAATTTCAGACATGAAGCAATTGTTTCAAATAATCCTATATCCCGCCGATACTGTATAATAATATATTAAATATAAGTACAACAAATAGAGTACAGACGCATAACGGTATTGGGATATGCCCCCCCCTCTGTAACTTCAACCCAGATGATTATTTTGAGTTGCCGGAGGTCTCGCTGAAGTCGCGGCCCCGAGGACCCGCACTAGAAACGAAAATTCTTACCAGGCAAATGTAAATTGTTTTTATTTATTTTAAGTTTTGACTTAGTATACTTTTTAATATATATTATATAAGTTGATACTATAATAATAATATGTAATATTATGTATTGTTTGACTCACTCCTTTTCTGTACGGAACATGTTTCAATAAGCTAAGCTATAGATAATTAATCAGTACGCGTATACATTCAAATTTAAGTTATTAATTTTGCTCTGCA
The DNA here is from genome assembly GCA_016617965.1 of Macrosiphum rosae. Classification (NCBI taxonomy): domain Eukaryota; kingdom Metazoa; phylum Arthropoda; class Insecta; order Hemiptera; family Aphididae; genus Macrosiphum; species Macrosiphum rosae. The sequence goes on from WHPZ01586171.1 coordinate 7,918, forward strand.
TTTCAGATATTCGAGTTAAAATTTTAAACTGCAGATTAAAATTCAAATATTCATGTATGTGTTGAATATGTTGAATTATTTACAAACTGTAAGTTATTGTAGGTATGCAATCTATTCAATCTCATTTAGATAATAAAAAATATATAATATATAATAATATTATGATAAGATTTATTCATCTGTTCATGCACGCATGCATTATTATTTGCATTTGTTAGGTAATTATAGGTTAATTTAAAATATAATAATACTATGCATGTAACAATATTACAGTAAAGTTTGTTTATTTCGATTCATGAATGCTAATTGTACTAGGTACCTATATTGTTATAAATGTTGTATGATCTGGTAAACATTCTAAATAGGTAATGATTTTAGGGTTTCGTGTCGAATAATTCAGCTATTTATTAAAAATCAAATCGTTCTAGCCCAATAACCTATCATGATGAAACTATTCCAATATCAATAATACTAAGACTTAATAAATTTTTAAATAATCAAGTCTAAATGACGTGAAAATATTACTTAGGTACCTTACATGACGTATTTTAAAACTAATGAACAACTAAACTTGTTTTTGTAATTGAATACTTTTTAAGGCATATTACAGCCTATTCTGCATTAGAATTACTATTTTTTTTAACCATGTGCCTTACGTCGTCGATCGTTCGGTCTAATCGTTTTTTCTCGAACGCTAACGACCATCTAAATACTAAATTTGAAATAAGATATATACCTACTCAAACGTAGTATGCAATTAACCGACATCCCATAAACAAAACAAAAATTCCTCAAATAATTAATTTCATCGCGAATCTTTGACGATGTGAAGCATGAAAAATCTATTACATCTCCTGGAGTCAAGCTGCAGTAACTATAATAATATATTATATTCTTTATTAATATTTAAAAAGGACACCGTACTGCGTAAGTAGATATTAAAAACTAATTAGAAACGATTTATGAAACTCGACGAATGATTAGACAAGTTACATATCACCTATCGACTATAGTAATTTTGAAATAGACGGGTACCGTCGAATACAGAATATAATTAAATTAAAACTAAAGTATACGTATACTCGTTGTTAGTCAACAAGTATTGACGAAATATCTGAGGGTTAAGAGGGCCTCAATATAATATATTGCAATTTGAAATAACCTATGTATAAACAATAAAGACAAAACACAAAAATACAACACATTTTTTATAAAAGAAATTGATTATATACCCTTATTGTTTTAATATTTTATAAATATCGGCATAACAATATAAGAGAAAAGCGAAGTGAATAACGATTTGCGAAGATAAATGACGTAAGTATATATTTTTGTTGCCAAAGTTGTAGAGTGTGGACAATCTGCAATATATTATATAGGTAAGTTGGCCAATACAAAAGTGAATATATTTATTAAGTTTTGAGGTAAAACCACCAATTTTTAACGAGCTCATAAAAATTTAGAAAAACAATTAAATTTTAACAACTAAAACTAATTATAACAAAAAGAAACGTCATAAAATAATAATTTTTAAGGTAAAAAGTTTTTTAAAAAGTATGTAATTAACATTTTGTTTAAGACAAGTGACATTTTATAAAATGTAATTGCATGTCAGACTCATCCATAAATTTAATATACATTAGGTATAAACATACCGTGACCGTATACGGTAAACACCTAATGTACATTGTAAACCTATACTTTATAATATAGGTAATAGCATTGATTATACATGTATAATCAATGGTAATATAGATTGACAATTTATAAACATTTCAACATGTCCCTTTTCTACAAATTAAAATAGACGCTTATCAAATCGTTTATTCTCGATAATGCATCCTATTTTCCGAGGGCCGTATAGATTTAATTTTTTCTAACTCGAAAGATAGGACGTTGTTCTAATAACGAAAATTTAGTATTAATTAGGTATTATTGATTTTATTATATTTTATCCAGAATCGCACATTCTCGCATATCTCTCCCTAACCACTCATTCAACTGATGCACGTATATATACGTAAAATATGGTTGAGATACAATATAAATAAAATAATATATAGTCAAGCTAATATTATAATATTATGTAGTAAATTATTGTTATTTTAGTTAATCTTACTTTTGAGAGGAAATCGTCCAAATCAGATATTCCGTAGCCGTACGTCTGTTCGGGCTTGCCGTAGTCCAATATGTTTGAGTGCACGTGGTTTCTCCTTTTTCTCTGAACATGGTTGCTGTGCCTTCTTCCTCGATACTCGGACGATGTCGAACCACCGTACGATTTCCTGACAAGTAACGTACAACATAATTATTATTATTATTATTATATTATATTATTATGTTATTAAAGTATCATAGTTTTCATTTTAAAAACCTACAGACGAACGCTTCTATAAACAAGTTGATGTATATAATATATTATACCATAATATTATATTGTTTAGTCACCGCACGTTCATAATAAATAATAATATAGAATAGTATCAAAATGCGCAATGCAGTGGCATCAGTTGCTGGGAGGGAATATTATAGAGGACATCTGCCTGTCTGATTTTAAAAGCAGAGCGATTGGGTGGTTGTTGGTAAAAAACATGAATATTTTTGTAATTTTGAGGAAATATAATAATTGTGTGGGTACCGGGTACTGTGAAATTATTGTTACAATATTAAGTAGTATAATATATTATATGGTTTTTTGTTGGATACAGAGTGTAACAGAAAGACCTGGTAAATAAAAAATAAAAATGTATGCTATAGTTAAATTATGAAAAAATTATAAAAACTATGTGAAATATAAATGATAGGTATCTGAAAAGAATATTTAAAAAAATGTTATTAGGTTTCAAATGAATTTATTCCCAAAAACAAATATTAATTTTTAGAAAATTTAAAAAAAAGATGCTCTGCTGTACAGTAGGTTACAAGTGGGTCATTTGTATAATGGATGGTATTAAATTTGAATTCAATGATGTGATATCGTTGTATAAGAAAAACGATTCTGAGTGAAAACGGTTAGTCAGCCTATGATATTACGAAGTATATTTGATGATACTAAGGTGAATAAAGTAATTTATACCGTGTGTTTACCAATTTAGGGAACACTGAATTTCTCGGCTGGATTATGTTGGAATAATT
>WHPZ01586172.1:2224-17763 GCA_016617965.1 Macrosiphum rosae
TGAAACAAAACAGTATACATGTATACAGTATTGTCTCAAGAAATGGTATAGTAACAATAAAATATATTATGTGTATTCATATATATTATAGTATATATACATCAATACAGTGTATTCTTTGCATATTACATTTAACCAAATGGATGTGGGTGTGTATGCGTGTGTGGCAGACGTGCATATTATAATATTATGTTACCATAAAAATTTAAAATAATTGAGGATTAAATAAAAAAAATTTCAATTCTCTTTTTACAAGTGAAGAAATAAAACGTTTAATGTGTGTCTTTTTGTATACTTTTAAAAATTATAATAATCATAAAAAAAAATTACAATAATTTGTAATAGGCTAATAAATATTATCATGCCAAAATAGTATGTAAAATGTTTTTAATATCGTTGATTGATTTATTATAGCTCGTTTTAAAAAAAAAATTTTTAAACTTTATCGGTGAGTGAGGAATGTGAAAACGTCCCTAATATTTAATAATTAATATTTATATAATAATAATAATAATAATAATAATAAATTACTAAAACACTGGAGATTATAATTAATCGTAAAAATTACAAGATTTTAAAATTATGTTTTAAAGTGTAAAACAACAAATTATTTATAATATAATTTTTCATACTTAAGATTATTATTATTATTTTTATATCATATTACCATAATTTTATGTATAATAATATAATATGTTAAGATGAAAACATTGCTAGCAAAAACTGAAAAGAAAAATTTTAATATTTAAAAAAGAAAAAACACGTTGCCGTCGGATAGTTTTTTTTTGTTTTTTTTTTTACAAAATTTACACGGCAGATTTACTGCCAAACAAAAGAACTGATTTTGGTGAAATTGAAAAAAAATTAACCATATAGATGATAGTATAACGAATATCTCAACACAAAAAAAAGTTCACAGAGTTCCACATGTGGTAAAAAGATAATTAATCTTTGTTTACTTTTCGATAATAACATTATCTTTTTAAAGCTTACTCGAACAAAAAAAAAAAAAAATGCAGGTTAATTTCTTCCTTTTTTTTTTGAAAAAAAAAAATTATGATAAAAAATTACATAATAATAATTAATAATGAAACACATTTCACTTAGAAGTCATCATGGTCACGAACTCTGAAACAAAATAAAAACAATTGCATAAGTTTAATACAAACACTTAAAGTATCAATAATAATATAATAGTTGGTTACAATCATTTACAAATTCTACCTAATAAATTAGAAACAAAGAAAGTTTTGTAAAAAAATTGAATGGCCAAAGTACAGGAAATGGGGTGCATGGATGGTTCTAAGTGTTCTTTTTGCCTTTTGATTTCTTTTGTGATGTTTTTTTCAGAAGGTACTTTTTCATTCGGTTTTTCACCGATAAAATGTATGCTAAAAACAAAGAAACACAACCAAGGAACAAAGGAAAGTAAACAAAGATAAATAGGAATATGTATTTAAGTAGAAGTGACACTCATGCGTTAACACAAGACTACATCTAAATTCTCACTTCAATCAATTATTTCTACATGCATAATATATCTAGAAATGGAATCATCACGTAAACAATAAAAAAATGTTGATCATACATTTTGTATAATAGGTGGGGTTTTCTAGGTTTATGATGTCAATCAAATACTGATAACACATTAATGATGGTACGTCACAATTCAACGATTTAAGATATCATGTGTAATTATGATGAAATTAAAAAAAAAAAAAAAAAATCATAACACAAATATAGATATGAGCACTGACCACAGTCACAGTACGTACAAAAATTGTCCGAGCTAAAGTATGGAAATCTGCAAAGTTAAAAAAGAAAAAAAACTAAAACACCTAACTATCTGTGTCGTCAATTAATAAGTGCTAATGGCTACATATGTCAAACATTTCTAAACTGAAACTAATAAAGATAATATTTCACTTGACTAAAATATTTCATTATATGCTTTAACACTAAATATTATAACGTTTAACTCGTTAATTACCAAACAAAAATTGGGTTTAAATATTTATAAGCGATTGAAAACAATTCAATGTGAATAAACTAAATTACTGTTTTAATTATTAATAATAAAATGATATTAAAACAAATTTAATTTAATATGTACTATTATGAAAGCATATTAATTATTATTAATAAATACTGTCTGTAAATTACTAATCTTTTAAACATGTTGTCTTCTATAGTGGGCGTTTACGCCATATTAATTGAAATTAATTTACTAATTTAATGCTATATAAATATTTAATTGAGTAGATGTCAGCTATCTGAACATTCTGACCAATTTAAAACACAATAATAAGAAGAAGCCTGGTATAATTTTGTTCACTAAGTACCATATTAGTTTTAGTACAATAATTAAAAATTGTTGATACCACCAACACAGATTAGGAATGACTATAATACAGACTTGTACAAACTAATTCGGATTTTTTTTAAGAAGTTAAACAACAATTTTCAACAAAATATGTTTAAAAGCAATTATTTTAAATCCAATTGATATTGACTCAATACAGTTAATAACAAAATGTGTATATATGATTAACTCAGAATAATTGAAGGGACAAGCTATTTAACAAAACATTATAACAAATTATGTTTCATTCACATTAATATAAAGCAAACAAATTTTCAATTTTTATTATGGTCATCTATTTTTAATTACTATAAGACATTTTGATGCAGGTACCACCCATTAGTTTATTACTTTAAATAAAAGTAATTGCAACTCAGGCAAGTGGAACAAAAGTATTTTATATACTTGACAAATTATGTAGCTTACACAATTCTTCAAAACAAATATTTGAAATATCGAATCATTACTACCCATCAGAAAAAGTAAAAAAGTAATAAAAAATATATATAAATACATTAAGTTGTACAATTATAGTATAGGAATTATTTCAACATTTAAAATGTAGATAAATTAATTGTTTTTAATTATATGGACAATGTATTGTACAACCTTTTTATAGTTTAACCACCAAGTAAATTAAAATGTTCATATAGGTACATTGGGAAAATATTTTCATGATTTTTATTAAGTAGGTGTATGTTATTGACATGATACATAATATCACATTTTTTAGGTTAAATATAATGTTTAATCTCAAGAAGGCTTTTAAATGTTTTAACGATCTATCATATTTTGGAATGTATAAATGTCTATATATTTTATATATTACCAATACATTTAAAAAAAAAAAAACTATTACTTTAGTATAAGTCAATATTCAAAATTGTAATGGGTATTTTAAATAAAATAAAAAATAATTAATTAATCATTTAGAGGAGGATTTTGTCTTCTGTCAAAATAGGTAAATAATTATTTTTTATTCTTTTTTTCTATTGAAATTGTACCAACTATTGTTTAGATATTATACACCCAACCAACAAGAGGAGGAACCCGCGCTTCAACAAAAAAAGATTTCGAACTTGCGCACCCCCAAATCCATGTTGATGTTTGAACATGTGTTGCATTTTACCCACCGTCTGAGTGGGAAAAACAGCACTGGAACATTCACTTAAGTAAAAACGAATTTCTTTCATTTGTGTGCCAGAATATAGTATGAATCAATAGAATCTATCGATACTAATAATGTTAACAGATTTACCATACTTTATTCAACAAGAGGTTAAAATATGTGTAATACACTTCTCTGCCAACCCTGCAGTCACTTCCCCTATTATAATGTCACAAGCACAGATTCTATAGGCATTTATAATAACATATTTTGTGATAACATTTTTATAATTTCATAATTTGTGGTTATCTAACTTCACACTTAATACCTTCATAGTTGACTTGACCATCACCATCAATGTCAGCTTCCCTGATCATTTCATCAACCTCCTCATCGGTGAGCTTTTCTCCAAGGTTAGTCATTACATGACGCAGCTCAGCTGCACTAATAAAGCCGTTTCCATCCTTATCAAATACACGGAAAGCCTCTCTGATTTCTTCCTCACTATCGGTATCCTTCATTTTGCGGGCCATCATAGTCAAGAACTCTGGGAAATCTATCGTGCCGTTGCCTATGAAAATGTAAACAATTTTTTTGGTTAAAAAAATAAAATTAAACTATATTATAATATAATGTATCATTACCATCAGCATCGACCTCGTTAATCATATCTTGGAGTTCAGCTTCAGTCGGATTTTGGCCTAAAGACCTCATGACGGTTCCAAGTTCTTTGGTGGTGATGGTACCATCTCCGTCCTTGTCGAATAGCGAAAACGCCTCTTTGAATTCGGCAATCTGTTCTTCTGTTAGTTGATCAGCCTAGATTATTGAATAACATACATTTTAGAATTAGTAATCTTATTAACATTATTAAAAATCTAATTACTAGTAGCCCTCCTCACTATTTTTGCGTTGCTTTTTTTTTTTTTTTTTTTTTTTAGTACCTAATACAACATAATTATTGTGATAATTTGCTTACAATGTATCTACAACTTAAATCAGACTAAAATAAAAGATCCTATCACAAAATAATTCAAAATTAATGATTTCTGTAAGTTATAAAATAAAATTACATAGTTAGAATAAGATACCTAGATTAGATAATATGTATAATCGATGAAAACTATACAACATCAATTAAATGTAACTTGGACCATTAAATGTCTTTCTTTATAAAAGTTAAATGTCTTAATATGAATTATTATTGAATAATTACGTATTCATTAAATAAAACTCGAATCATTGAATGTATTTTATGGTTGTAAAATACCTATTATTATATAAGTAGGCATTCCTAATCATAAAACGAAGTAACAATTATTATTGCTATTATTCATAGGTAGGTACCTATATAATTTTTATTTAATTATATTAGGTATGTAAAAATAGGTATACCTACCTAGTAAATTTAATGAAGAGGGAAAACTAAAAACATTTTTATCCCAGGAGATAATTTAAGGAGATATATTTAATGTACCTTCTCTACTACCCAGAACTAAATTACACGTTATACCTAAATAGGTACTTAACAATAACAGTAAATAATAATAGGTAGGTAATACCTAATTCAATTATTTTGTACAAGTAATTATGAAAAAGAATGCATAAGAATCATATTAACAATATAGTTATCATAGGTAGGTCTCTATAAACCAAGCCGTACTTATATAAGTAACAGATTAGTGTGCCATTAGACAATAGCTTGATTTGCATTAATAACATCGATATACATTTAGATCATCTTACCTAATGCCACTAACAACTTGTATCAATATTATAAATGCGCGAAAAGATCTAAATAACATTCCTGAAACGTTTCTGGCACTATAACAATAAAACTTTTCAAAAAAAAAAAAAAACAACAAACAAGTGGGTACAATGTTAATTGGCATTTATTTAATTCATAGCTAGGTCAATGATGTTTATATTTATTGATATAACATTTAACTGTAGGCAATAAATAAAGTTATCATAAAAACTTGATAATTTTTTTGTTTTAATTTGCGAGGGTATTAAGATAGAGGTTAATAATACCTAATAAATAATAATTTTAAGTAGGTGCACAACGAAACACCGTAACATATTTTACAGTTATCATGCAAGCACTTATCTATTATCGACGATAATTTATTTAAATACTCAAGAAATGAAAATAAAAACCTATGAATGATTACTTAACATGGTAGATAGGTAGATTGAAAATGAAAAATAAATTTAATCGAATACACGGGTAGCAACCTATGTAGGTTAACATTTCAAAAGTAAGTAGGCACCTATGAACCTATTATGTCGAACCTCAAGATCCAAAACAGTAACAAGTCAACAGAATCGAAAACACAACAAGAAATTGAAAAAAATTCAATCAGAGGTGAAAAGGCCAAGGTCATAACCTTTAACAGGTAAAATATCACCCTACGATAAAAATTTGTTATCAGGAGATCAGTGTTTTAATTATAGCCGGGCATTTGTTTTCATAAGTCTTAACTAAAAACAATCGACCCAAATATTAATGAATCAAACACCCAATCAACCATAAATTTTAATTGGATAGGTAGGTAAAACTAATACATTATTTATAAGACTTAGGTTATTAAATTGACCACAGAAAAAATATTTCGGTTAAAAGGGTGCACTCAAAGAGTTAGTAGTGGACTTAGTTGTCGGCTGATCGTTAAACAATTAAAACAAAAATGTAAAGCCCTCCTCTACGGTTTCTCTCGACCGTTGAAAAATTGGATGAGCAGAAATAAAGATTCGTCCACTCATTTTGGACAAAGCCAGAAGGGTTTGTCAAAAAGCTCGCTATGAGACATGTTATCGTCGTCGCCGGGGGAATTCGCTGGAGAGACGAAAACAATTAAACGGGGTGGGGGGAGGGGGGCACAAGAAACGCCCTAGGGACGCGCACGAAATCCTGGTCCCGCGGTAAGGCGGTGGATTTATCGAGAGGTAAAAAGGGGAAGGCTCGACGGCGGCGGTCAGGGGACAAGAGGAGGAGGAGGAGGAGGCGGAGGAGGGCCGTCGACGTGCAGAAGTTCGGCGCTAGATAGCGTTCGGGGGCCGCCTTTGACGGGGGACTGCACTACACAGTTGTTGTACAACACACAGACACGAATCGCGAGTACTCGCGAAATGCGATGACCGTGTGGGTGCGGGCGACGGACGAGGAAAGCAAAGAAAAAACTCGAACCGCCGCCAAGTACACTACCTTATTGCCGGTTTATTATTATTACTATTTTTTTCTTCGACTCGTAAACGACGACGACGACTATAATAATATTATATAGGCAGACCATTATTATTTTTATTGTGTACGACGACGCCGCCGCCGTCGAGTTATCGACGACCCGACCCGGCACATTCTGGGAATGTCCACCGCCGCCGCCGCATCGGACAGAGGGCCCCCCCCCACACGATATAACGCCGAAACGGCCTGCTATCGCGGTGGTCACCGGTCGGGGAATTAATAATTATATATTAATAAAATAAACGCCGCGTCGTCGCGCGACAAATAATAAAAATGCAAGACGGCGTTTGCGCACGTTTTCGACGTTTACGGAGTCGACGAATTAATAAAACCCCGTGGGACGACGAGAATTTTTTGACTAGCGCCGCGCGGCACACTGTACAGAAAACCACGTCGCCGTCGTCATCACCGTTGCCATCGTCATCGGTGTGTTAAATTAAAACGAACGAAAAAAAACCCGACCGCGATAAATACGTATACCTACCTACGCGAGAGAACGAAATCTTCGCGGCTCGCAAAGGTCAAGGCCACCGGCCGACGAACCGCACGAACGCGAAGTCTCGTCGTTTTGGGGGGGAGGGGGCCGAACCGGAGAAAAATACGATTAATAAAATTAATGTTTTCGAAACGGTCGCCGCCGCCGCCGCCGCCGACGCCACAAATGAGGCACGCGTTACGGCGGCGGCGGCGGCGCCATGTTGGACACCTTGGCGACGACTAAGGCGGCGTTGGGACCGTCTCGACGACCACCAACGGCACAAACAGATTACGAGAAAACCGAAAAAAAAAAATCATAACGGTCAGTCTAAAAATAAACGGCCTGGGCAACAACGGTCGCGGCCGCCGCCGCCGCCACCACCTTCGGGTAATATTATTATATATTTTTAACGGACATTAGTCTTATGTCGTAACGAACAATACTAACAACAATAATAATAATAATAGGTAGTTGTAATAATAATAACGAATCGATGTCACTCACCATTTTAGTTATGATGTCGGTGTTACGTCGACGAGAAATTCAATAACGGACACGTTTGGCGTGTGTACGACGCGTTGCTCCTGACGCGGCGAGTGTATGTGTGCGTGAGTGCGTGTGCGGTGCGTATGTCACCCGGACAAGCGACGGTGGTTACTCTGTAGTAACGCGCGCGCTTCCGACGGATACCGCGATAACCGCGTTTCCAATGAAATGCTCAGGTCTGCCGGCCGGGATGCTCGCCGCTCAACTCCGCTCCGTTTTACCTCTCACTCGGTAGCTCAGCTGGCTGCTCACTGCCTCTGTTCCTCGTGTCGTGTTCAACGAAACGTGGAGTGCCGTCGGATGTGTCTGTCGGGGACGCGACGGACAGAATATTTTTGTTTCGAAAAATACGAACGACGGTACGTGTGCCGTTTGGTGACGGAAAACAACTGAAAACGATGCGATGCTACCCGGCGCGCGCGCGTGTGTGTGTGTGTATGAGAGAGAGAGAAAATATAACCACTGTAGTGTACCTACAACAAGGCAGCGTTGTATGTGTAGTCTGTAGTCGCACTGGTGTCGTAGTGGGATCGTGCGCGAAAGGTAGACTGTGTAGTACCAGTAACCGCGTTCAGTGTAAAACTGGTGTCGGTCGCCGCGGTGGGTGTGCGGTAGGAGGGAACGCGACCGGGGCGATACCGACGGCGGCCGTGACGTCACCGGCGGCGCGCGCGCTCTCGTACGCCCCGGATGTGTTCGGGCTCTGCGCAGGAGAAATACGAAATAACACTCGCACACACGTCCGAACTACTACTACTATTACTACTAATACTACTACTACTAATACTACCACAACATAACACACACACACACACACACACACACAATATAATGTATATAATATAATATATTGTATTATTACACTACCTACCTTCCGACATACACTACTACAACTACTACTACCACGGTATTACTACGAATTAATTTACGGCTCTTATATTATTATTTCGCATTTTTCGGCCAAGTATAAAAATGATTGCCGCGCAATCGATCGTCCAAGAATTTTTTTTCGTTTCCATCGGGTCCCGGCGCGATAATCTACGACATCGTGTGTAGGTACAGGTATTATAGTATATCAATTAAAATATCGTATTTTATTTCGTCATCGCAATATCGTATTATAATATTATTATTATTATTATTATTATTATATTGTCCGGCGGCGGTGCTTAGGTAACCTTTCCGCCCGGCCGGAATATTTTCGGGTTGACGCGTTGCGCGCCACCGTGTATCGGATTTTTGCGGGCAAACGGACCTTGGCAGCCAGCCATTGGCCCGCCGGCACCTGCAATGCGCCAAGCGGCGCGATTACACGCGGGGCGACGCCGGGTTTTACCAGAGCTACGGCCGCCGCCGCACGCTAATGATTTCGAAAATCTTCCCTCGGTCGCCAACACTTTGTCCACGCTAACCGAAATCTTGGCGAGTACGATAATTGATACGGGTTACCAAATCGCGCAGCCTGCAGTCGACTGTCCGCAGAGTTGCCTGCACACTATGTTGGCAGTTTTGTAATTTTGTAGTTACAAAATTCGTCCGGGGTCTCTTAATTATATATTATGCATAACCTACTACACTTGCCACAAGTCCTTCGAGTTCGTACTTTATATTTTAGACTGTCCCGAGTAACCCTGCGACTCGGTGTCCATGTCATAAAATCACTATAGATGCGATCAGATTTCCCAGTATTAAGGGACATCCATATATATCATTCAAATATTGAGATTTTAAAACGCAGTGTCATATTTAGACCTATTTTAAAATTATTTTTCTCAGTGATGGGGCGGGGTTAAATCTAGGAATAATTGAGTAGACTTGACTCTGATCAACGAAAAAAGGTATTTCAGAAAAATTTGGAACATCTCCAAAAACGTTAGAGGTTTTTCTCGCAACTCCCCTTTTATAAGTACGCGCCACTTTCAAACTACTTTTCTTTTATGGAAAAACTATTTGAATGTATAAGAAAATGATTAAGTGTAATAACACGCAATTAATGAGCGAAAATTAAAATTAGTTTTTCCCCCGAGTTATACCTGAGCCCAAACTTTACTTGTTTGACTGAATATTTAATATACGGTACACAAAGCAATTTTGTTTGTTTTATTATTATTTTTTTTCGAAACCGCGTTTTCATTATATTGACGGTCAGACATTTTGTTTTGGTATTTGTAGGTAATGTCGCGCTGTCAGTGGAATAACCAGAGGGGTTTTGAGTTTTTAATCCCCCCTCACCTTGGTTTTTTTCCTCGAATAAATGTATTATTTATATACGAAAACTGTAAAAACTTTTTTCAATTTATACTTTTACCCCCCTCCCCCCCGCTTCCATACACCACCACTGCAAGCTGTACTGCACTACAATATGTCGATATCATAAAATGTATCGTTTAACATTGTTATTATTATTATGCATAGGTGTAAATGATCAAAGAGAAAGTGTTTAGTAAAAATCGAAAAAGAGAGTAAACGTGTACCTTCTATAGATACATATAGATATACCTGTTGCCCTAGACGATATTAAACTTAGAAAGTTGACCTGCCATGCTCGTCTTCAGTTTAGGACAACGGAACGTTTTAAATGAAATAATTACTATACACAAAATAACACAATTTGTTTAGGCGTAAATATTTTATATAAGGTAAAATAAAATTTGCGATCGAGTTATTTTTTAATGAGTACAATAGAGAACCAAGCAAAATATGATGATACATAATTCAACCATGGGCATTTACTACATAGGTAGTCACACTTTTAGCTGTCAGGTGAAAGAGAGAACGTCAAAATGTGGCCAGAATAAACTAAAGACTAAGCAAAATTTAACCGTAAAAACATATTGATGGTTTAAAATAAATTGTTATTGTTTCAAAACTAAAATTTATAACAATTCATGATTAAAACTATTACAGTTTTTAAATACCTACGTGACATAGGTATACGTGAAAATAGAAATTATTTATACATTTTAAATTTTAATACAATAGTTAGTACAGGTAGTATTAGTATATATGTGTACTTATATTATATATTTATATCTATATATATATATATTGTTGTTTAATTTAAATTTAAAGGTTAGTGAAAAGATAGATTAGTTTCATTCGATTCAGTGTTAGAAAAATTGAACTGAACTATTTTTATAAATATTTAGGTAATACTGATATTTTAATTAAATTATTGTCTGCATTTCGTATTAAGCTGGGTTTTTAATCATACACAATAAATAAAATGAGTATAAAATATTATGTATTTTTTTTAAATAATAATACTATTAAAAATGTTTATTATTTATTTAACTGGTAACACTTTGTTGCAGGAGGAATTAATAGTTATACTGTAAGGTATAGATACGTTTTAATAATTATACAATTTTTCGTAATTTTGTTATAAAGGTATCGCAATTAGTATGCATATTGCATCGGCCGCCTGTATTCGCATTGGAAATGATTGAAGTGCAAATAATCGCGATAAAATGAGATAGAATTAATAATATTATTACAAAATTGTATAATTAAGTTTAAAAATACTTTATAGATGGAAAAAAATAAGTTCACCTCTCGCAATGATTTTTGATTAGGTATTATTACAAAAGTGATTTTTTTATTAGAATTGAATCTAGGAACAATTGAATTGTACATTATTTTATATAATAGTGAATCGTTTTCATATTTAACAAGTACCTACGATCATAAGACAATTGTTTAAAAATGATAAATTGCTTTTCGAAAACGGCCATCTGTGCAATTGGAAGTATACCATATGGTTAACCCAAAAAGTATCATATTTATTTAAAAATGTATGAACAGTTTTAACGACGTAAAATGTTTATTATACCTACCTCATACCTGTGACCATACACATTACACTCTAATATCGGAATACGATTAAACATATAGTTACTGTGCTGCAGTGCAAGGCAGTGATTTATTGCCTATAATTATTATCATACAGTTTAATTTTCAATACCTAATATAACCAAAATAAAGGTAATATGCTGTCAATTTTAAAATTTTACAGTAATTATCGGTAGCTCCCACGCTCCAATCCAAAGATAGAGGGTCACATAATATTATTGAACATTCCTTTTATACTAGAAAAAATTATATCAAATAAAAAAATAAAAATATAATCTCTGTGCGCGGAAATATTTTATATTACTAGGTAGTTTCTATTATGATATCGCCGTGTTATTAATTTTTCAATCAATATCGGAATAAAACATTGGTTTATAATGTATTGTTATACCGCACCTACCTATCGCCTATTAATTTTATGATACCCTATGGCTGTTAAACCTACCTACTTTAAAACATTTTAAAATTAAGCAACAATATAGTAACGAAAATTAATGTAAAATTATAAATACGTCTTAATGTTAATAGGTAGATAGTAGAGGTATCTATATTACTCAAATAGTAGTAGTTATAAGCTTAATAATTAATTACTTAAATTCAACTAATGTTTTTAAGCGTGCGATAATTAATTGTAATATTCTCCTTAAATAAACTGTGTTTTAGGCTTATCTTCTATGAATTTTCCATTAGACGTCTGAAAATAATTTGGACATTAATTTATGAACTTTACCCACGGCTTTAGATTAACTTCTATCTATACATTATATACATTATATACTTTGACTAACTTTTTGTACTTACATCGATGTGTTTTTTTGTGTGTCTGACGTCATCTTTAGAAGCAGTGATGTTGCTTCGATTTTCAACTTTGAGGGTGGTTTCTACTTTCTATTGAAAAATTCTATCTATAGTTGGTCTATCTATAGAGGAGTCAAAAGTAAAAACTCAATACTTTTCAAAATAATTGGGAAAAACAAAAATCGATTTTGTTTTTTTTTAATTATTCAAAAATGGATAACCGAATTTTCCACAAAATATATATAGAGTATTTTCTTGTATATATTTGTATATACTCAATGGTATAATTGTTTTAAATACTTTTGCTATTTTTGTACTATTTTTATACGTAAGAAATTGTTTAGTTTTTTTTCGTTTGTGTAAGAGAACATTTTTGTTTTTGAGTAAAAAAGCTTGAAAATTCAATTTAGGGTTCATTAATACACTTTTAATATCCCAAATAAAAAATCTAAAAATACATTTCACAATTGTTTTTTAACTAGGTACTTACTTAAAAATCAATTGATTACAAAATTACGAAAAAAACGAAAGTATATGTAAATTATTTTGCAATAAAAATCATAAAATTTTTATTTTTACACCTAACTTTGAAAATGTACTACAAACAAAATAATTAATCATATAAACATTTTTCTTTGGAAATTAAAAAAAAAATTTTGCGTTACGCCAAAAATATATTTTTATGAGCGATTGACGTTTAATTTAGGTCGACATTGGACCTGTAAAATACGATTTCTTTTCAATATTTATTTGTTATTTAATTGTAATTCAAAAAATATTAATCGTAGAAACTTGGAATATTCCACTATTGCTTAAATTATTATTTTCTGTACACAATCACATTTTCAAAATATTTATAAAAGTAAATTAATTTATTATAAGTGGTTTATACGATTTTAAAATTTTCGAATATTTTTGGTTAAAAATATATGCCTTATTCAATTTTAATAGTTGAGGATTAAATATGTTACGCAAGTTTATTATTATTTCTCTAATACTTGATAATTTCGTCCTAAAAATCTAAAAATACATATTATGCATTACTCTTTTTTTTTCTAGATGTTTCAAAATCAAATATTTAAATGAAAATTAAGATTTTAGTTAATTTGTCGTACCTCAAAAAATATTATTCGAACGGTTTGAAACTATTCATCTATAAGTACATTATTTTTACTTTGGTATTATACTGATTGAAATTTTCAAAATATTTCGAACAATAGTAAGCTATATTTTATACCGCACGAACCTATTCAAGTCGTTCTTCGGGATATCGGTACTTGGTTAAGGTATAACGGTTAAAATAATATTATATGAAAATATAAAATAATATTAAAACGATAACTTTATAGCACTTACCAACATTCGTTTGATTTTTGTTAAAAATTAACTCAACCGTATTATTGATAGAAAAATAAACTACTAATAGCAATATATAAATATATAATTAAATATCCTCAGAAATATAGACTGCAGACAGACAGTCTCCGCGCATCAGGATCATTTTTCGTATATCGAATGGTCTATCGTTTATCAGTGAACTCAGACTTGACACATCCATTACACTATTACAGTGACCTACTCAATGACGAGGTACACTCGACATCATCTGTACTGCAGAGTGACTTCCGGTTTTTTTTTTTTTTTTAACGATATAAGAAAAAAAAATCCATTACGTAACATCAAATATTGTCTTCTTTATTGAGTATAAATTTGGTTTCTTAACTATGAGTTATGACTGCAGTAACGGCGTATGAGTGGTTATTTTCATGCGATACCGTTTTTCTTTATAATCTAGTAGAACAATTACGTAACAGTAAGCAATGGTACTAACATGGAACCACTTGTAAGGTACTTCGACTTAGTGTAAATATGTTTCAGATTTAAATATTTGTAAAAATGTCATTACAATCGTCTGTATTAAAATTCAAAATCCTAAGAAACTGCAGGTTAGTGCGGCCTCAGAATATATAATAAATCAATAATTAGATAACCTTTTTTGTAATATATTCTGAAAATAAAAAATACCAAAAGAGAAGCTGAAACTTGTCTTTTGATGACATTTAAATAGTTATTGAAAAAATACCGAGATTGAGACTGTGAAAGTAAAAAAAATTTATTCCGAAGAGCCTTTTTTTATTTCGAACAACGCATAAATTGAATATTTTATTTAATAATTTAGGTTGAATTCAGTATTCAAATGAATTGTCCACGAACTAATTTATTAGCTACCTAAATATATATTTCGAATTTCATAACAAGCACCGCATTTTAGGTAGGTAGGTACCCAATGATGTATATTTTTTTATAAAATAAAATGCTTTTAATAGTCCTTGTAAAATGTATATTTAATTATAAAATGTTGGCTTTTTTAATAATATTCAAATTATACACTTCTACCAGTCTACCACTATAAATTATAATGGTAGGCAGGCACTTACTCGTTATAGACTTATACCAGCAGTATCTCTATAAAACAATAAAGCTTTGAAATTAAACTACGCTCCTGCGGTTAGTTTTAAAATTCATAATAAATATTATACCTAACATTATTATAATGTAAACATTAAGGGACAAAGCGGAAATTAGGTAACCGTTCTGCCTGCAGAAATGCCTCAAAATCGAGTGTACATCGTCGTTGAGTCAGTCACTATCTATAATAGTGTAGGTAATGCATGTGTTAAATTTGAATTCATTGATGAACCATTGAATACGAAAAACGATTATGAGCGAAGATCATGTTATGTTAGCTCGGTCTAACCCGACAGACCTTCAGCACTCAGCATAGTAAGTAATTCACTAAGTAAAGTACCTACATCGTTCATATATCTACTAAGTATATTTTAATATTTTATGATACATTTAAATTGTACTCTTATATGTAATTAGTGATGGGTACGGTAAGTTGAATATTAATTTTTGCCGGAAACAGTGCATTTATCATATTATTATTATTTAATTATCGCAATAGCATCTATATTTACATTGTATTCTATTAATGTTGTTATAACTTATATAAGTCAATACTCAACACCGACTTACCGGTGAACAATCTGAATATAGGTTCGTGGTATATAGGTAAATATAAATATGCAGCAGCATAAATTTAATCTTCATGTTATATATAATTTTGTATTATATATTTTATGTG
>WHPZ01586175.1:0-19164 GCA_016617965.1 Macrosiphum rosae
AGTGTTTTATGCGTACGTAGGACGGACTATTGAAATGCCAATGAGTCAAATCATCATCTGGCACGTTGGGGTCGCCAGGAGTTTGGTGGATGGGCCACATTAATTAAAACGTAATTCCAGGAAAAGGTCAATTAATTCATAATTGACAGTGTCCCCGGATTCCGTCGCTTCGCCCATCATAGGCGAAAATATTTTCCCACCGTGAACGATGCAGTAATACGTTCATTTATTGTTGTAATTACTGTCATTATTGTTTTATATCGAATCCTACAACGATTTGGTCCGAAGACCTGAGAGTTGGTTATAATTTATTATATACCAAGCCAACAAACTCGGATCTCATATACAATCAGTAATATAACATAGGCAATAGCCAATTGCTGGGTACTTGTTGCCATAAATAATCATTACTTTTAGGTATATATAAGTATAAAACGGTATATTATAACCGTGGGTTGTAGATATATACCGCGGTATACCAGTGCCTATACCACACTTGCAATTAAGCTTTTTATTATTTTTTTTGCAAACAGGATGCGTTCATAATAATATAATATTATACCGTCTGTAATATTTATAATAAAATATGGTTCAGCCATAAAATGTGTTCGTTGAATTCATTCCGCCGGACGAGAAAAATAAAGGAGGAGTTCGAAAACGCTTTGTTATTCTTATATACCTACCTACAATCGTAATTAATTAATATTCATATTTGATTAATTTATATTTTTAAACCGTGTAAATCGCGTACGACTCGAAACTGGTCGGGTTTTATATACCTATACCTACGTGAAACAAGCAAACCATATTATGGCAGGCCTCTGGGGAGTGTTAAATTATGCATTTTAACTATATATATTGTTGTGTACGTGCGCACGTTGGTTTGCGTTTCTCCACTTCATTACGTTTCCACGGAAAAAAAAATGCACCACCCATAAACGCGACCTTCCGTCGTTATTGTTTTTTTTTTTTTCATTTATACAAGTCTAACGAAGCACTACTATCATCTACAAACCTGATTTATTATGTGCACAGATTAAATCAATTACATTTTTATGACTATATATATATAGGTAACTCAGGGTTTCGTTCCATTTTGTCATTTTGAGGAATGCACTCGTAATTGAAAAGCTGCATTAATTTTGCATAAAACACGCCCATGTGCCTTTTTATTTAATAGATATTATATTTTTTTCGTTTCGTTCTACTTAAAATTTAAACTTTAGATTTACTGTTATACGTAGGAACGTGGGATAATGTAGGTAGAATATAATATTGTTGTAACGATCATGAAAATAATTACTCTCGTCATATTATAACTATATTTATTTTTTTTTATCAGATCTGTCGAAAATGTAAGCAACTTTGTTGTAGAATAAAAACCTACTCACACTACGAAGGAAAGCATACAGTAAAATGTTTAACTGGTATTAATCCTGGAGGTATTTAAATTTTCTTAAGTGAAGTTTATGGGGGTCGAGTGTCGGATAAAGCAATATTTGAAGAATAAGATTTAGTAAGAAAAATTAATACCTGGCTATATATATATAGCTATTATATTCTTCAAATAATTGTATTTCATATTTAATGTCCAATTAACCACACTCTAAGAAGAAATCGCAGACAAAGAGAGACGAGAGTACTATATTAAATCAGTTGTGCTTAAATATTTCCACTCAAAAAATGAAAATGAAATCACACTTTTTTAAAATTATTATTACCATATAATAATAATAATTTACATAAAATAATATGTTGTTTAGTCCGTCGTTACATTATTGTCTCAGTGGAGACGTCAGAGGAGAACCGTATCTGCCTGGCTGGACATCGCCCCGAATGTTACATAGGACTTAATTAATGTCCAATCACTGCTGCGGTCTCCAGACTTCCGCAAACACGAGACGGTAAATTGTAGGGTAGGAAGTACGCTGCTCGTATTAAAATTCATACTGGCCTCGAGTCTCCCCACGGTCAGACCAATATTGTTCAGACGACGAATGGGTCGAACCCTGCAAACTTTCGTAAGTACCCTGGGGCTAATCGTACTTTTGGAGGAGAACTGACGAGTCAAATTCAGCGTCAACGGGAATCGGCTTGAGGGTTGGGTATATTATAATATTATACTGATGAATGTCCTAGAAATGTGTGCGGGTACGACGCCTCCAAGCGTGGGAACACGGAGGTGCATACCCTAAAATGCATTATATAATATGTCGCACGCACACGACGATCGAAATAAAATATTTAATTGGAAATGGACCGCGTACGGATCGAAACTTTGGAGACGCGAGTATAATAATATGATCCACTGTTGTACACATATAATAATAATAATAATATTACGGAGAGATCAATTATTTTTGGTCTCGCGAAATTGGCTGCGGTGACAATGTCATTCCATTACGTGCGCGTAAGTAAGGTGTATAATAGGTACATACACACATATATAGTATACGACAAACCGCGACGAATCGAAAATGCCACAATGATGACGCTCGCGGGTTTTTTTTTATAAATATTATTATACACGTTATACGTTCATTAAATTTGTTTCTCTCTCTCTCACTCTCTGTCTCTCCGCCGGTTAACTCTGCCATTCGCCGCGAAATGCTTTTAACGTGCGTTCAAGTTTAACCCTCTTCGTCACCCGTTAGCCCGAGCGTACGCGGTTAAAACTAAATTAAGCTGCACTCCTCGCGGCCACGCGTGTATATATACGACGCCGGGCGATCGAGAAAGATAGCGGTGCACCGGGGCGGGGTGTGGGGAGGCGGCCGAGGGAGAGAATAATATTTTCTGCGGGACTAGAAACGTACAAAAATACAAAAAAAAGGTTTGTCGAGCGGTTGCGGCGGCGGCGGCGGTGGGAAAAAGAGAGAATTGAAAACGGGCGAAACTCTTTTTTTTTAGGCTAATGGGTCTCAACGCATATACAGTGTGAGTATATATATATATATATTATGTAAGTGTGTGTGTGTGTGTGTGTGTGTGTGTCTGTAGAAGGAGGATACGCGGTACTTCGTACGGGAGGGGGTTGATGGGGCGACCGAGGGGGTTGAATGTTTTTGTTGGTTGCCGGGGGAATCGTTCGAGCGCGCCCCACCCCCGCACACAACCCTAAACTCTGCTACCCCTTTCGCCGTCCACCGCACAGTCCGATGCGATGGCAATGGAAATTTGGAAATTTCGACCTGGGCGGAGGCGGCGGCGGAACTCCGATGCGGTTAGTATATATAAATATATATATTATATGTGTGTGTGTATATGGAGCGCGGCAAAACGCGAACCGCTTGGCTAAACAAGAATATTGCCTCTGATCCCGACGAACACGTTTTTCACATTAAAATCCCTCTCTACCCCTTTCTCGTTTCGCAGAAACGACCAGTGTTCATATATATATATATATATTATATATTCGCTAGCACACACACACACACACACACACACGCACACTCGTATATAATATATACATGAAATATACAAAACCGGACACCGTATATCCATCATCCGTCAACACTTTATAATATTCACTTCTAGCTGCTATATACTGTATAATATTATATGTGGTACACCGCGTGGTATAATATGCGATTGGCGGTATCGAGGAGTGCAAAACGATGGAGTATTAAAATATCCAAGTCGGTGGTTGGCGCGCGTTCTCTGTTCGACGATTTTGTACCGTCTTCGAACACTTTTTCGGTCAAAAAAACACGAACGATATGATGCATATTATACCAAGTGTTCGGATTAGATAAGTATTTTTTTATCTAGATAAAGATAAAGATAATGCAACTCAAATGTATCTAGATAGATATAAAAGATAACTTATCTCATATTTATCTAAATAAAGATAAAGATAAATACTTTTTTATAAAATATAGGTATTTTTTTTCTCGGCCTATCATATTATTTTGTAATTTATAATATTAATGTGCGATTAAAAAGTCGACGAGAATCGATGTCTAAATCCGAAAACTTGAGAGATTTCAAAGTATATACTATGTAATATTATAATGATATATTATATACTCTCGGTTTGTTATCCTTATATATCTGGGAAGAAATGCCCGAGACTTCTGGATATATACTTGTGCATGGCTTAGGGCCATTCTTACAATGTTTAGTTAAAGTCAACAAACACTTAACCGGACGAATTCTGCCGGTAATAAAATTTGTTATCAGTCGGTAAGCGTTAGTCGACACTACCAGACATTGTAAGAACGGCCCTTAGTCGTTTAATGGTTTACCCCGCAGTATAATATATTAAATAGGTTTGAATTTTAAATTACCGAAAAATAAGGAAAAAACCAATGTTTCAGAGCCTACATCATAAAAATAATAATAATATCACGAATGACGAATGTATAATGATTGCTAGGTTGGTAACTTGTACAATATAATAATAGGTACTCGTAATAGTAACGGTCATATTGTTATCGGAGAGAAGTTATATTGTTTTATAATATACGTAAAATATTCAATTAAACAAGACATTTTTTTTAACAATAATAATAAAAACGATTCTCGGATGCTCAAATGTCGGCCATTGTTGCGTACATAGCCTACTTGACGAGGGCAAACATAACATTATATAGAATAGAATAAAAGCAACTTCTTTTGAGTAGCTGGTGTACAAGTCGTGTATGTATGACGTAACCTATAATATTATAGGTAAGTTCGGTTCATGTCAACAAGACAGGATTGCCTCGGTGACCAGCCGTTCGAGCGATTATAAAAAATAATTGAAACAAATCTCGGCCAAAAGAACTACTGCGAGATAGAGTATAAATTATAATATTTTGGAAATGATTGTTTGGCGTTTAAAATTTTAAAATTAAGTATCGACAAACGCGCGAGCATAAAAAGTTATAACAAACAGATGCAAAAAAAAACGCGAAAAAAATCTAGAAAAAATTATAATAGGTATTTATTATTTTTGAATAAACGATCAAATAAAAAAAAAATCATACATCATAATATGTCGATTGTCGGCCAATATAAAATATTATGAGAGGCGAATTATTATTATTATTATTATTATGCGACTTGTTGTACG
The DNA here is from genome assembly GCA_016617965.1 of Macrosiphum rosae. Taxonomy (NCBI): domain Eukaryota; kingdom Metazoa; phylum Arthropoda; class Insecta; order Hemiptera; family Aphididae; genus Macrosiphum; species Macrosiphum rosae. Next base: position 5,057 of record WHPZ01586175.1, read on the forward strand.
TTTGAAACGCAGTAAATAAATGGCTTACAATGCGATATATTATTATAATAATTGTGTGTGTAGGTACAACAAACTGAAATTCCGTAAGCGGCTGCAAAAGCTCAGCAGACTCAGATCGCGCAATGGTATTATAATATAATACTACCCATCATATTATTATGTATGTTCGTTATAAATTATAATAATATGTAACACGCATTTCTCCGTCGTTGGCTACATTACTGATAGTATTATTGTAACTATATCGTTTGCGAGTTACAACCATCATCTTCTCTGCAGGTGTCCACACCTACAGAGAAAGTATTATAATTGATATGATATCGCATGCACCGTGCACGATACTCACTTGTATATGCTTCTGCATATAAGGCGTATCTCCTTTTCATATTATCACTCATTTTGTTGAAATATAGAACGAACGTGATAACTAGAAAGTGGCTTTGTATGCAGTAAAAAGTGCCAAAATATGCCATACAATATGCGGTCAAAATCCGAAAAATTTTCAAAAAATATGGAAAAAAAAAAACTGAAAATTGTGTCTATGTAATATGGTAAAAAATTGTTATTACTAGTTTATAAATGTGTGAGTTGAAATAAAATAATACAAATTAAACAACTTAGAATTATGATTACCTACCTATCTATACTTAATAGACAAAAAACTATTTTTAATTTTATAATTTACAAATAATCATTATTTAAATTAATAATAATATAAAGCGCCTACAAAATGTATTATTCAATTTTTTCTTCAATATGCAATACATTTTGAACTCTGTCAAAATATGCAATTGCATAAAAATCCACTTTCTAGTAATAACATTATTAATATATTATTTTGAGCTATTCGGGAGTGAATGGACTTATATGATTTATGATTGCACTTAGTTGTGTAGCCCGTCATAAGTGATGGGTGACGCGACAAACGGTTTAGCAGTTAGCACAATACGATGGACTTGTGTTTCGGTTAAAATATATTTTTTAAATTTAAAAACCTTTTTTAAATGACTAAATCATTATATACCACGTGACATGGTGCAATTTGGACCACATGTATTTGGTCATGTATAAAATGTACATTTACCTAATTCGTTTTTTGCTTGTGACATTTAGATTATTATATATAATATTTAATAAAATGCGGTCTGGTATACGCGTCCATTAATTGTCACGTGTGACGTCCTGCAAAGGATTCCGGACAAAGACGAATATGGTAAACATTGCGCGGCCAGAGGGCCTTTTTGTTTTTTCTTTCCATCAATCCTATTTTAATTTTTTCGTTTCAGGATTGTATTTTTAGTTTTTAATTCAGAGCTTGCAAACTTTATAATAACGTTATAATTATAACTTTATATTTGACAAAAAACGATTGCAATTTGCAAACTTAATTATAACGGAAAGCTATAATCAAAAATAATTAAATACCTCAAAACAAAACATAACGCAAAACGTAATTTATATAGAATATCATTAAACCAAAAATATCTCAATTCGTAATTAATAGAATTTCATTGAACGAAAAATAATTTAAAATCCATTTATTTAAAAGTTAATTGGTTTCGTAGAAATATTTATTCCATGCATAATCCATATATGTATTATATTATGGACATTAGAGTTGTTTATATTATATTCCGTATCTGGGACATTACCTGCCCACATTAGTTATTATTAATAAATGTAATAAATATTACCACTATTATAAAAAACGATGAACACAAAACTTGCATAACGGTTTAATTCTGTATAACGATAAACGCAAAACTTGTATAACGGTTTTAATTCTGAATAACGAGAAACGCAAAACTTTTATAAAACGGAATTTTTTTCTTCAAATTCAAGTCTTGGTTTTTATTTAATATTGACTTACTTCAATTACTGAGAAACTATGAAAACTACCTAATATCATGTTTTCAGGGACGGGATGGATTATCCATGAACATCATTCGTGGAAGTACCATATAGGTGCGCACTTTCGGTGGTAATATCGTTCTTTTTTTTACGAATTGGTAAGCCCCATTCGCTTTTCCAGATATAGGTCGTAAGATCGACCAGTTTCGTGGTAAAGTGTTATGCACGCGCTGCACTACTGCAGGGCCTAAAATTGCAGTAGGCATTGGAATTTCAATGGATTTGCAATACGAAGTTCAAAGAGTTTTGAGCGTCGCAGCATTGTAAAATGTAGGTCTTGTCATATCATATGTTTTGGGAATAAAACCGAACGCTTCTGATGGGGGGAGGGGGGAAGCGCAGACGATGTCGTACGGAAATAACATCCATAGACGTCTCCCCGATCGCCGCCACGATCCGATTTCGGCGACTGCTGTCGGGAAAATCGGTCGACGTCAACGATTTATCGGCAGCGACGCACACACGCGCCCGCGAGAAAAGAGGAAGACATTCGGCCCCGAAAAGAAATCAATCGTCACACACGACCGACTCTTCGAGGGGGACGAGCGCCTTCATATTATATATATACACATATATATATGTATTTAATAAATGTATATAATATATACTCGCACGTACCTACTGCAGGGGCGGAGGTCATATTTGGGTGAAACATATTTTATTTTATTATTATTATTATTACTATTGACAAATCGATAAGTGTGTGCGTATTGCCGGGCGGCCGCGTGTCGGTCAACGGGGGAAAAAAAAAAAAAAAAAAAAAAAGGGAAAAATCGCCGACGGACGACGACCGCGGTGTATACAAACGACTACGCGTTGTAATGTATTATTCGCAGCGGACCGCTGCAGGGCGTAAACGACGATATCTATTATGTCCGTCCATGGTAATGATGATTTTTGAAAAACGATAATGATCACTGTTGTAGTGCACTGCGTATAAACCATTACGGTATAAAACATTATATCCGGTCGTTTGTATACTGCAGAGCGTCTCGCCCGCGACGTTTTATAAATTATCATTATCAGCTGCGCCGCTGCTGGGTTTTGCCTTTTTAAAGTGCCAAACATCAACGAGCAGTATTACGATATTATATTATATTACCGGCAAAACTCGAAATCGGGCAGACCTCAGCAATGCCCGGGCAAAACGCGAACTGCCCACGGTACTTGAGCATATTATTATTACGACTTTTACCCGGGCAAACGTCCTATGGTCGTGACCAAGTGACCAACGTTATATTATTTTGCAGTGCAAAACCGTAGCAATGTACGTCATGTAATATACATTTGAATTTTTCACAGTACATATTACTATAGCTAAAGTGTTTTTTTTACGAACATAATAATTATATAGTACTATAATATAGTCACGGCGGTATTGTAGTGTTACTTTTAAATTAAAAAAAAAAAACAAAGAATTTCACAAACCAATAATTATAAGAAAAATTAAACAAACATTTTTTTTGTTGGAACTATTTACATTAATTATTCTATTTCCTGATTTATTTATTTACATTAAAATAATACTACTATAATATAATGTTTTCGATAAGAGTGATAAGACTGTAAAATATTCAAACGTATATATATATAGTATTCCTACGGATTTTCCAAAAATATGATGTTAATCACAACTCTGTTCACCTTCCCTAGAAAATGTCAAAATATGACGTTTTTTACGAGTACCATGAGCATTACTGATTTTTCCAGTGATATAAAATTAATGCATACACAGGTATAGGTGCTAAATTTCGGGCTCCGTGGTCCCCAAGTGTCTCCTCGGGACGGCGAAATTCCTTTCAAATTCCTATACTTAGCACAAGAGCATTGGTCGGGACATAGCGCACATTGTGTCATCAATTTGACCGTTTTTCAATTTTCCGGTCGTTTGAAAACCCGTGGAATTATAAATACACTGAGACATCCATTGCTCGCCCGATCCAAGCGAAATATTTAAACGATTTTGCTGTTTTCGACGGATTGCCTATAGCGGTCTGCCGAACATGTCTGCAGTTATAGGTACTCCCGGAATCATCGATGGTAAATTTCCAACTGTAGACGTCCCAATAAATAATAATGTATCCATACTTCCGACGATAAATATAATATTATTTCACAGGTAGGCATGTCCTAAGACTCAGATATTAACAAAGGTAGTAACGATTTATTTAACTTCGCCGACTTTAATTTACTGTCGTTGCAAGATGTATCATCAGTGTATCTATGCCTTTTCGGAGCATCGGATGTATATAGGCAGAGGAGCACACCGTGTACACAACTCTATCAGGTGATTTGTCTCAAATGTGAGTACATATATCATATAGTACCTATACCTACCATTAAACTGAAATTAATAGAAAAAAACATTTTTATTATTTTGTACGATATCGCACCGTCGCGGTATTTTGTTGTATAATATGATTTCGCCACCAGTGAACCGTCGGACGCCGTTTCGGTCACGTTTGACGTTGTGAATCCGTGCGTTTAGTATTCCGGAGAGAGTGTATTTTTTTATTATTATTGTTATTATATTACTCGAAAATCGTCGTGAGCGCGCGCGCGCCTCGGGTAAAACGAGACGGCGAAAGAGAGAGAGAGAGATAGAGGTTGTGAGAGAGAGCAAATAAACCAGGAAATATGGCAATAATAAAATATCGTGAAAAAAGAGACGTCGTGTCGCACGCACGCACGGCAAACGTATATATAGACAAATTTATATTTGCGAGACGCCCCCACAGCGCGGCCGTGGATTATGTGGGGCGCGCACGGTCGCGTCCCATTTCGGTTGACTTTTTTACGACTTTTCGACACCCTCTAGTTTATGTGCTTACTGGCCCTAAAAAAAAGAAGTAGCGCACGTAATGTCCTGTTCACTTTTACAGTTTTTATGTACCTCGTGTGTTCTCCGCGATGCGCTCGTCGCGCGCCGTAAACACGTTTTGGCGGTCGTCACGGCGGCGTTGTGTATAATGGTGTCGCGAGGACGACAAACGCACTGTATATACACAATATAAGGGTGTACACTGTTTAATGTACGGCACATTTCAGCTACGTATTTCACTCTGTCGTTCGGCCGATTTGGCACCCCGCACCCCCTCCCACGCTATATCGTTCCGACCGAGTATAAGCGGACGCTGGAGATTTTCATGACATTATAACGCGTCATCGAACTCGAGCCCCATGTCCATCGCTCCCCCGGAAAAATATAGATTCGGCAAGATCATCGCGAAATATTTTGGTGGCTCCGCGACCCGGACAGACGCGCGCCATAAAGATATGCATAATAATATTGTGTTATAAAAATTGGTGTGTTGATATTTTCCATCTTGACCACCATAATATTATCATCAACCTATAACTGCTACATTAGAATAGTAGGACATAACAAATATTCCCAGCACAAGTATCTAAGTACAAACCGTGCAAGGCCTCTAGCGGGGGCACAATAACTATAATTGAAAGAAAATATCGTCTAGAGATTTATTCAAACCAATTTCCCCAAACAAATTTCTACTAATAGCAAAACCGGCCTGGAATAGTTTATAGGCGTATAAAGCCGTAGTCCTACTAAGTAAGTAATAGTACCCAAGTCTATTATAATTATGTAACCATAGTATTACCCATGCTGCTACTGCTACGTATATGTGATTATTATGATATCATTATGTCGCTCACGACTTATACCGGTGGCGCCAAAGTCCATGCTAATGTAGGTCCATAGTCCGACCACATTTTTGAAAAATGTGGCCGGTACTCGGTAGGCCACATTTTATTTACATCATAACTTTATTATGAAACGTTAATTTTGAACTAGTATGACATATAGGAGAAAATCCAATTTCAGGGGTTGGGGGGCTAGTACATTATCGACATTAATGGGGACTTCGATCCCACAAAACTAAAAAGGGGGGGTCTTGACTGGGGCGGGGGGCTAATCCTCTTCAAGTACCCTCCCCTCGCCGATTTCTATCAACGACTATAGTAACTAGTATAAGACGTGTGTGTGTGCGACACACGATCGTCGCTGCAGTATAATAATAATAATAATCATAGTAATACGCCGAGCTTGAAATGTTTCACCAAACTAGGGCTCAATACTATATAATATTATTGTACTGCGCGTTATAGTTTTCAAGGGTCAAACGAGCATAGACGTATGCGACGCGCACCGACAGTCGGCGGGCACGTGGCATAAATTATCTCCTTTTCAATATCGTACGCTCTTCGCGTGTGTATTTATACACACACGCCACATGCCAGTATTGTATTATATACACGCATTATAATAATATGTGTACATTGGTACGTTTTCCATACTGTCACCGATGAAGCCGTCGTCGTCGTCGTCGTCGTCCTAGTGGTTGTGTGTGCGACCTAAGTGCGTTGCGTCCCGCCGATCTCCGTCGCGACATCTCCTTGAACGCGCAGTTTAAATATTATATGCGGCACGTGTCACGTGATGTAAATTCGTCGAAAACGTCGCACACGCCGTGCAAATAAAATTACAATATTCAATGGTTATAACAACAGAGACGCGACAATGATAATATGCAAGTGCAGCGAGTTATCAGTGTGTACCTATGTGCAGTTATGGTCGTCGCGTGCAGCTTCGATTTCGAACCGATTTCTTTCGATCGGTTTATACCTACTGACACCACACGCTCTAAAGTCTAAACAACAACGTGCATAATAATATTATAATAATGTCGTTATAACACAACTCGACTGCGGCAGTGAGTAGTGCGAAGTCCGAATGACAAAAAAAATGTTGATGAAATTATTCATTTTCGAATGACGTTCATTTAAGTTGGATTGCAGTATATTACAGTACTGCACCGAATTACGATGAAATTAAAATGTACCTGTCGGTCCCATCTATAGATATATAGGTACGACAATTAGATAGCCGTCTCTATCTTATAGTTGAAGTCGGCTGGAAATGTTTAAAAAACAATATTATCACAGTATATAATATGTATGTATAACATAATATGTAAACATAGCCTGCTTTATAAACGTCAGCAGACATCTTCAACATCGGTCACAACTCACAACTGCTTAGTTTAAAGTCGGCTATCTACAGTGATTGTATATGTATAATATGTATCTATAATGGTCACACCAGCTATTAGTGTATGCCACTAAAGTTTACTTACCTCCAGTCATAACCGCCGACAGTCGTGGACTTGGACTTTGGCTCTACGCGTGTAAAAATGAGATTTTTTCCGCTAGTAATGCCACATGAACAGCCCGTTGTGACTTGAATCATGGTGTATAATACTGTGCTTAGTACATATTATTTAATTCGTATATATATATACACAACGTTTGTAGGTATCGATAATAATATAAATGCACTTCGGCAAATGCATAACAGTATCAAGCAATAAATGGTCATATCGATGATATTATAACATGTTTTAAAAGTCACTTTCATACAAATGTAATATAATACACATAGTGCCATTATTCGTGTGGGATATTATAATATTATCATGAATACAGTGCTATGATAATGTGTATAAAAATAATAATATGTACTCTAGCAATATTTATATAACGTTAATTACGGTTTTGACGTAACTCAGAAAATTGAAATAATAAATAATTTATTAAACGACAGGAACGTGATAGCCGTGACCGGATGTGCTTCGACGAGACCAAGAAACCGGGTAGGCGCGGTAGGCGAAAAAAAAAATTATTAAAAAGTGACAGTCGACATGGAACCAACAAGAGGAAAGGAAAACATTTTCAGCACACAAATCGATGAGTTCGGATCGGGGAGAGGCCGAACCGGACGCGACAGTCGGCGTATATTATATCAGGACGACGGGGACGATGAGTGTATTTTACTTTATCTTTTCCATGCTTCCTCCCGAAACAGAATATTATAATCGAAAAACGTCGGTCGGCGGTTTTCGGTTATTTTTCTCCGGAACTAAAGTAGACGGATCGTGACTCGCGCCCACCCATCATCCGACGGCCGATGCGCAGACAACGACGATCACTGATTTTATAAATCGATATAATATGTAGGTTTTCGACTGTTTGCATATAAATACTTTAATTTAAGATGAGTATAATATTGCCATATTACACATTGTTTTTTTTTATAAGATTTTAAGAATTAGGCAACTTTAACAACTATCTTATTAAAATATCGAATATGATAGAATGCACTCCACACGTACACAAACAATCATCTGCAACTATACCAATTTCAATCTAATATGAAAAATATACAACTCAAGTATTATAGTCAGGTAGGTATTGGTATTATTATTACTAAATATTGCATTACTCAATAAACAATACAATAGTATTTTGTTTACTTTTATATAAGTTGAATAAAACATTAAAAAAAATTACAAATTAAAATGTACCTAATTAATTTTGTACATATATAATTTTACTAACTTTATTATTATATTACATTATTTTGTACTAGAATAATGATTTAAGTTATTTTTAGTTGTATTATAAAATCAAAATTAATAATGATTAATGACATTAGGTGATGGTGAAATTTTGATTTAAAATGATTCTAAATTATTAACTTTGCGCAGTACCTAGTACCTATACATTATATTATCAAATGTTAGTCTTAGAGGTTCAAATTTACTTACAGGTAACTTATTTACCTGTTTTAAGTAAAGTGTTTTTGTAGTAATGACTTTTATAACAAAAAACTGTCAATTTGGGTAGGGGAGGGGATGAGCTTAGCTATTAGTAATTAGCTCTCTTTCTCATTCTACTGAATATAAGTAAATTCATTGAATCAGTGACAAATTCAACATGAGTATACCACATAAGATATATTATAAACATTTGACTAAAAATTTTAAATCTATAATACTTTAAAGGAATAGGCTGACAAAAATTAATCCCTTTCCCACGAAAATATATTAAAAATTTTATTTTGCAAAAATGTTTTCAATGATACATATTCCGAAATTGCAATTATTGTTTTTATTATCAGTTTTTTTTTTTATTATAATCCTAAATATGCACAGAATAATCCAGCTACGTGTTTTATTTACGCATTCCCAATTGTGTACAATCTTGTATATTTTATATCACAAATTGTTACGTATTAATCCCACACACATTTTTTTTTCGGTAAGCAATGCACAGCACATATGCCACAGAGTATTAATGTTATCAAATTGTCGTATCAGTGACCAACATACATCAAGGCACGTGACAGATTTAAACCAGATGTGACCAATAACGCAGGAGTCGTGTTCTAGCATAGATGATAAGCTACCGAGGGGTGGGTGCCACAGTGTACGCTTACTTGTAAAGTAATGCAAAACGCGATGCATATTACAGCTACAACTAAATGGTTTTTTTTTTGGGGGGAATTTATCGGAGATTATGAGCACGTCCTTCCACCTCCTGCCTTTAAACAGTTGATAGTGCTAGTGTGNGTGGGTCATATGTTTTTTTTTTTGTATTTGTCGACACAATGTCGCGATGTTATAATCAACAACGGGGACCAAACAGAGAGGTCTGCTGCTGCTGCTGCTGCACCCATCGCGCTCGCTCGCCGGCCGTCAATCTGCGCAGGGACCGCTCAAGTACGCGCCGAGAGACGACGACGATAATCATCATCATAATCACAATGTTTATACGGCGTGCTTGAAATATATATATATATATGTATTATATGCGTGTGATACTCGCCTTGAGTAGAGGAGGACGATCCACTCTGCACACAGACCGACGGTTTTAAAAATGTATGCGATTCGTGCTGCGTCGTCGTCGTCGTCTCGGCCGTCGACGGGCGCGTCGTCGCGTAATATTGTGCATATATACTCGCGGCGGCGCAAACAAGGGGGGTCGCTCGCGTCGGTGTGCTGCTGCAGCGGAAAGCGGCGGACCGAGCCGGGGCGAAATCCACCGTCGTCGTGTTGTGTGTTGTGTTAACATTTCCAGAGTGGCCGATTAATTTTGTTTACCCACCGGCGTGCATTATTAACGCGCGTCTGCCGCTGCCGAGGGAAAATCCCTCGGGTCCCACTCCCCCCCCNNCCCATCCCACCATGACCGACCGACCGACCGACCGACGAGAGCGCCCCGCTCGCCCGCCGCCCGAGGTCGAGTCGCCGCCGCCGCCGCCGTGTTTGTCCAAATCGCAACAATCTCCTTCCTCATTAAAATTGATTTCAAACAACCGTACATTATTAATTACCCGGCCACGCCGCGCCCACGCCTCCGGTCGTGCAGTACACCGACACACGTGTATAATGTATATTATAAAACGAGTGTACGAGTGGGGAAGTATATACCTATACATACACTCTGTGTATATAATATGTGTATTGTGTGTGCCTACGAAAGGCTAAAAAAAATTGTATGTACAAATAGGTGCACAGTAGCCGGTAGGTATATAATTATACTGTACATACAAGCCGAAAACGTTGGGAAAAAGAACTACATCGCTGCAAGATCGATCGATCGTCGTCGTTGTTACTGTCGTTATTGTTGTTGTTGTTGCTGTTGTTGTTGTTGTTGTTGTGTTGTTGTTGTTGTTGTTGTTGGTGGTGGAGATAGCGGTGGTGGTGGAGGTGGTGGTCAATGTGTGGACGCGCGAGCTGGCATTAGCATTTTTCAATCATTTTCCTTTGAGACGAGTTTCCATATTATAATACCTATATCACTGCAGTATAGTCCAATTAGTGTAGATTGATAAGTCCAAACGTCGTGACAAGTGTTTTAAATTATTATTATATAAATTACTACCCGTCGCGGATTTATCCCGTATTTAGAAGGGGGATTAAGGGGTCAACAATTAATGTTTAGTTCAGTCACTATAAATCCCGTTAATTGTAATAATTGGTCAATTTGGCCTCCAACTCACTTCAATTATAATGGCCTCATACAGTTAAAAATACGCTATGTGCATTTTTAATGAATCATAATTTATATTTATAAATAAGAAACAGAGATTTATACCCTAGTATATAATATTGTCGTCTGTCGATAAACTTTAAATGATCATATTATTTTATTGGTTTGTAATTTGTTAATAAATAATGATAACAATCACTATCAGCTGATAAAAATACTACCTACTCATAATGAGGATTATAATATAATACCTACGCATTATGATTTGTGCACAATAAAGTAAATACTACAGTATACATTTTAAATATCATCATATAAAACCTGCTACAAAAAAAAAATGAATGACTTTCCGGTTGAGCCAAGTTAAATGAAGCTAAAGAAAATACTGTGTTTAGAAATCAGATCATAATATTATGTACCTAAAAGGTATAATGTTTATTTGATTTATTAAATTTTAATTCATATTCCATCGAGCAAAATAATAAATTTATGATAATAAGAATTTATTCATACTAAAAAATATAAATAATATTAAATCATATTTTAAAACCTTTATGTTAAGTCAATGGTGGTTGACCGAGAGTGCCAAAGAACAAGAGATGTATCGTTTTATGTCGTAGATTTTATATAAAGTTATTTTTAAAAAATAGGTAAAAACATTTTTTACTAAAATTTGAGAATTATGGAAGTATAATAGCCAATTAATAGGACTTACTAAATGTAAATGAAAAATTAATAAAATTAATGAATATTAATATAGGTCCTACGTATTATTGACAAAATTACCTATGAATATTGATGAATTCATCTTTGCATAGAATTTCTTATTAAATGACTTTGTATTGAACTTCTTTTGTAGTTTGATACCCCCTCACTTCGATTCAATTCTGGATTGACAACCATGTTTAGGACTCGTAAAAGTTGAAGGACATTGTATATGAGAAGGGGAGGAATACAATCATTTCCGAGTAAAAACCAAATGTTTATCAAAGTTAGAGGGGTCCTTTCAAAATCAGACAGTTGGTGTGGCCTCTCAAACTCACGGTTCTAAAACCATGGACACACCACTGTCGCAAACTTCGGAACAACACGTATATTATGTACAACATATTATTATCATATACTGTTATGTCCACGCTGAATATTTAACTACATTTTTCTGTTGGTTATTGTTATAATGTAGTATACTTGTAAAAACTAAAAAGTACTTTATAACTACCATTACTCCTAAAAGTATTTATTATGACAAAATTATATTGAATTAACCTAAAATCCAAAAACGCTATTAATAAATAACCATACTATTTTGTTCATTTCCATACTGTCGATTGATAAAACCATCAGCACGATGACGTATATCGTATTACTATGACGGTTTACAAATCATTTAGTTTTAAACTGTATATTATATTATATGGTGTGATTTGCATAATATATTTCCATCGATTTCGGGTCAAATGAAGCGCAAATAATTGCACTCCACCGGGTCCCGACTCGACTCCAATCACGATAATAAATCGACGCGCAGTGCGTCGGATTTATCATTTCCGATTCCCTCGTGCACGTATTATACCAATATCATCCGTACCGCAGTTGCAGCAAATACAGAGACCTGAACCGCTTCAGAAACGATAAAAAATATATTCAATACTCCCAGGGACTATAATATACAATAATAATAATAATAATCTGTACACACACACACACACGCGCGCGTAAATGTATAGCGTATACCACAGTGGTAGCTGCACGGCAAATTGGATTTCCTACAAGCTGGAAAAAAGAATTTTATACGTTTTAAATTTTAATACGATGTCTTTTTTCCTCCCTTTCGTAAACCGCGTTTGTACCTATATATATATAGGTACATACATACACATACTAAAAATCGATTTCTCCGCGGAGCTTTTGTGCCGGAGGTATTCGCCGCGAATATAATATTATATATACCTACCTACGCCAATGTTGTACGCCGGTAATCGGAGTTTAACCTATTTACATCGCGCCCGCCAAACGCTTTTCTCGCAGGCGAATTAATGAAAAAATAAAAAATAAAATACACAATATAGGTAGGTGTATATACAGAGGACGGTGTGTGAGAGAGAGAGAGAGATTGAGAGAGAGAGAGAGAGAGTGAGGAACGAGCAACGATAATAATAAAACCACTGAAAGCTTTGCGTTGTTTATTATATTATACGATTTTGTATACACTCGAAAACGCCATCGCCATAAGCGTCGGTGTGCCGGTGCCACGGGTGTACAACTTTTAGTTTTAACAAATTTGCAAACAAGTTACCGAAGAGTTTCGGAAAAGTTTAGGAAGTTTTTACTGCTCGCCTGACTTATTACTTTTTAGTTTTCCCGAGCCGAACAATGGTCGCCTCGCAGAAAATATATATATGCGCGCACCGCGATAATAAACGAGGTACCTACCTGCCTCGCGTCTACTCGGCGGCGTATATACACGGCAGCAATGTTTTAAGGTATATTAATTTTAAAATTAATAAAAACGAGTGTCTTTTGATGATAGTAATAATAATAATAATAAAAAAATAAAAACAAAAAACAAAACGCGTCCGAGTCAAAAAACCCGTGATGTGCGACGGGGGGGGGGAGAGTCGCGCCACTTTGGTGTAAATTTTATTTATATATATATATGTATTGTATACAAGTATATAAAATACACGACGAGGGACGCCGCTCCGGGTGGACTGCCCGCATTTAATATTTAATATTTCTATTTCATTTCCGATTCCCGCAATCGGAGTTTCCGCGTCACCGGTCGTATAATAATACCCTAGGTATAGGTACGTATAATATTTCGGAAAATACTTTCCATCGCCCACAACAGATAGTGCATTATAATAATAGCCCGACACCCACAAATTGTCGATCGCTCGAATCGCGTTTTGCGTTCATGTGCGTCGCACATGTTATAATATATTTCTGAATGTATATAGGAATATAATATTATTGCGCACCTATACAGATGCTATAGTTTATATTATTACAATAATGTTGTTGTTGTGATGTTATAATTTCGACGTGTGATGGCGACGGGGTCGGAGTTTGAGTGAGCGGGGTGGTTGGGGGAGAAGTGTCTATCGTTCCTTTTGTCGACGGCAATTAATCGACCGGAGCGACACATCCGTGAAAATGAGTAGGTACCCTCTCGTACCCCGTACAGTATAGGTACTCGTATATTACCTACATATATAGTGTGTAAGGTATATTATTATTATGATTAGTCCGTTCGCTTCACACACGAATGTTTTAGATATTTTTTTTTTCGTCTTTAAAATATTTAAACCACTATTTTTCTATTTTTTTTTTTTTTTTTTTTT